>CM053792.1:400280893-400332964 GCA_028749045.1 Cupressus sempervirens | reverse complement strand
ACAAATGGGGGCAGGGGGGGGGGGGTAATATTTATATGGCATATTATAATTATAACCCTAACCTAAATAAAATTTAATTATATTTTTAAAAAAAATAGTAATTGCCACTTTACTATTAATAATATAATAATTCATATAATGGATAGGATAATATTAATATAATATAATTATATACTTATATTAAAGTTTTCCAAAAATGTCTTCCATCGTGCACAACGACTGCTAGTAGCATATATATACTTATATATATTATATGTTGAGAGTCATCCTTCTTGAGGTGCCTATTTATTTCAAATCCTGAGACCTACACATAAAAATCATAGGATTTAAATTAAAATAGGTGCCTTAAGAAGGATGACTCTTGGCATATTATATATATAAGTATATATAAGCCAGTATATATATATATATATATTCATTTATTTAAACAGGTAATAGTGTAAATTGTGATGAGTCTAGGAGGTCTTCCATTCACTCAAGTCTATTGGTTTAATAAATAATTATTATTATTTTGGCTAAATAATTAAACCGAGATGCTTTCATCAATGTAAACTTCTTGAATTTTTTTATAAAATGCCTTCATTTCCAAGTTTTACAGTAGGACGACAGGTGAGTTGAAGGGGGTTATGAAATAGACAGCATGGCTCATGATGGCAAAGATTAAATTTATAATAGTAGTCATTGACAAATGGACTTGACAATTTAAGCATTTTATCTACATTGTATGCAGACATTATGGGTGAATAGGGATCAAGAATGTTTTAGTGGAGAGGCTTTCTACAGTGGAAGCATTCATCAATGTAAATTTTTTGAAATTTTCATTAAATTATAAATTCATTTCCATGTCTTTCAACAGGAAGTGTGATTATATTATAAAAAGAACTATTGCATTTACTAAAAAGATACAATTCAAATGAATAGTCACATTAGATCACACAGTTACATTTACATCAAGATTTAAATGAATAGAAAATGAAGATAAAGATGAAGAGGCCTCCCATACTAGTATTCCCAATCCTTGTATAGAAGCATATGAGCAGCCAATATGGGCATACCTATGCAGTAGTTTTTCATCCATCAAGAGTGTTTCTGGTCTTTGTCATCGCTTCTTCAAAATACGTACCACTCTTAGGCGAGGATTGTGATGAGGATGAGGATCAATTAATAAAAGGGTTCATAATCGAGAGCCCACAACCACTAAATCATATTTTACATTGATATTGCTGTTTTAGTGAGATCTAGAAGCTATTACTCCTAGATATTTCTTATATTTGATATTGTAAATGCATTTTGGATGGTCTAAAAGTATTAATTATATAACATTGTAATAGAGATTGTATGACATTAGACATCTATATGTGTATTAGTACCCTAATATTATAGTTGCATTCATTATTCTAGCAGAGACTTCACATTTATCTTTGAGGTTTGCATAAATTAGATACATCATGAATTTGAAGAGCTGTGGCACCCTCATCAACATCTTCTATCTTGTATGTGTTGGAGCCTCTCTATGTCAACCACCTCTAAACTATTTCAAGGTATCTTGTTCTGTAATTCCCTATCTCCCCATTAGTGTGAGGGGAAGCCCTAATAACGTAGAGGAAGGCAAGTGGCTGATGAATGGAAAAAGAGAGAGATTGGTGGTGTCTATGTTTTCTTTAGCAAAGTGATAAGTTTGTTGTAGGGGGATTGAAGGAAAGTGAGGAGTCATTCATTTGGGCGATGAAATCCATTTTTTCAATAATTCTTAGTTAACGGATGAATTTTCATGGCATAATGAATTGATTGGATTTTATTTCCATGGATAGTCATTTCATATTATTATAGACCCAAAGGCAAAAACTATGATCACTAGTACATAAGGAGGCATTTAAAGACATTGTTTAAAGACAATTATTTTCTCTTAAATATTAAATTATTATTTTAATTATCTTAAATAGAAAATAGAAACATATTTTTTATTGTTTTTAATTAAATATGAAGACAAAAGAACCATGCATTTTTGATTAAGTGGTATGAGGAAGATGAAGGTTGGAAATTTTAGAGAAAATGTAGGAGATTTAACATAAATCTTTTGGTTCAATCTTCTAACTATGTTTTGGGTCACCTTCTAGCTCTATTTATGTTATAAAATGCATCAAGGTAGGCATTGTTGGCTCTACATGCTTTAGTAGGTAATATTCTATGCATCTCTGTCTTAGGTAAAATACAAAGTATTTTTTTGGGTAAGATTGGCATTATTTCTAGTTTCTCTTTGCAGTCGGGGTTTTACCTGAGTTTTTTGCTTTTATTTGTGCTCTAGCCTATAGGAGTTGTGAAGATTTCAGTAACCTCCACCACTAATGGTTACCTTACTCTAAAACATGATTTAGGAGATTTCTCCTCCAAAAGGGTATCTGTATTCAAATATTGAACTACGTCTCTAGTGATCAAACTAGATTATAGTTTAGAAGAAATGAACCTTAACTTAGATCTGTAATAGATCATTGCTTGTGTGTTGTTTTATGAAAGACAAGAGACTTGTATAGGTAATTTTAATTCTTAATGTAAATTATACTATATTCACCCTTCCTCTGGTTGAACTATAATACCCAAAAAGAAAAACCCAAGATACTTATATAACTAAAAATTTCATATTTTGGAAAGTAAATAATTGTATATTGATGATATCATGACTAAAAATAGGGTGTGCAACATGTATACGATAAGACACTTTTTATTTTCACACAAAATTTGTTAATAATGTAGTTTTCTAGGACATCCTTTGGCACTTTTACAAACATTTTCAGCCAAGGGTTTACCTTGCCTTCTTTTTGAGAACCTATGAGCTATAATGAGGAGGAAATAGTTAGGCCAATGAAGTTATCATGACTAGCTAGGGCACCTCTCACATGAAGCTACTACTATTAGGAGTTGAGCCATGTAGCCAACCTTCACCCACCTAGATGACTGGATGGAGGCAATTCAAAAGTTGAACAACTACTCTATTTGTATAGAATAAAGTTAACCCACCTCTTGGAAATTAGAGGGCTATCTCCCCTAAATGATGGCTATGCCTCACACTATTATTGGTGTTTTACCAACTCTATATAACTGGTGCTTCCTCGACTGGAACAATAATAGTTCCAAACTATCTATCAACATCTCTGCTTGCTACATCATTTACATTCCCTCATAGGTCCCTTCCTTCCCAACCCTATAGAGTCAATAGAATTATTTTTCATTTTTTTCTATCACTTATTTTACTTCTAGAAACCATGGGGGTGGTTCAAATGCAAACACTTGAGCCCTCCCTACTGCCTCTTCTTTACCCAAGCTCACTTATTCGTATTTAGAGAGTATTATCTTGAGACTCATCTTGTAACTTATACAATAAAGGGTTTCTAGTAGAGACTAAGTTATTTCATCCTAGAGAGATAATCTAGATGTGTTATAATTCATTTGGAAAAGAAACTACATTTCTAGTGGGGTTGCATAAGTAGCTAGGTGTTAATGTAACTGCAAAAATAAATCTAATTTGAAGTAATTTAAAATTTTGCACAAAATTATGCTCTATCACAAGTGCTTCCTTAGGAAAAAAATTTAAATACATTGGCCTTTCATTGGTTTATTCTCTAACCATACAAATTTATGCTACTAGAACCACCACTTTTCCATAAGATCATCATACCCATATCCACAACATATAACCAATTCTTGAAAAAACCATTTTCTATAAGAAGAGTTGCTCCTTATATCTTGTATAATTTCACATACAAAAACTTCACCAATTCAGTCAATCTCAAAAAAAAGCTATGCATTGTTGTTGCCTCGTCAATATTAGCATTCAAGTCAAGCCCCCAATGAACCAAACCATCTAAATAGGGTAGTTCAATGATGGGTCATCCATAAGATTTGCACCAATTATAAATGGCTAATGGAAATTTTCCATCTCGAGTGCTTCATATGCATTGTTGTTATTTCCCTATATAGATGGAAAACCTCCCTATTTATTTGACTAATCTAATCATTCATGGAACAGTTATATATCCCTTGGCTCTATTTTGAATGTAGACTCTCATTCATTCTTACCATGGTTTCTCTGCTGCTACATTCATGGTAGCTACTCTCTCTCTTGAAACCCATAAAGGTTTTTGTAGTCTTTTCTAAGAGTGTTTCTCATTATCCCTATTTACCACTAGCATTTAATGTTACACAATGTATCTTACTACCTTGATCTAATCATTGCTCTATGTTTTGACCTATTATAACACTATATGAAATGTCTTTTATCCTTATGATTGTAATCTAATAGTTATTTGATGATTGCTTTTTCATTTATGTATTTAATCATTTCACATCTCTGTTATCAAATTTTGATCACTCTAATAAGATTTTAGGACTTTTAATAATGTATTCTTCTCAATTATTGTCCTTCTATTGTACTACCCTAATATCTTTGTAATCTTTGACTCTTTATTTTCCTATTAGTATGATTTAACTTATTTTAAGGCCTTTCAAGCAATTGTAGAAGATTCATAAGGACTACATTAGCATGGTAGAGACATCACCCATTTTCTTCAAATTCTTAATAAGAATCTTTGACTCCCTTTTGAGCCTTGAGATATTGAACCTTGTATTTTATTGTTGCCTAAGACAAGCCACACAGTCATTACTACCATGCTCAAAGGGGGTGATGGCTACTGGCAGGTATCCCATTGGTGGAAGAGAATTTATTCCAATTCTTTTGGCCACTGACTTATATAGAATCTGCTCCATACAAAGAAAAAACCAACCAAAAAAATGAACAAATGAATTGAGTCATCATGATCTAATGTTGAAGAAATAGAATCCTATACAATTTGCAGTGTAAATAAACCCAATGATATTCTACAAAGAACTATCTTGGCTTCCATTAGATCTTCATATTCGAAAAGACTAGATGTGCCCTCTAGTGATTTGATTCCAATATTAGTTCATGTGAAAACATTTCATTCTTAAATATGATTTGCTATTGTATTATATTACTATCAAGATTCAACTGATAGAAGCTTTATTCAAATTCATGGACTCATATTTATGATCTAATTAGTTCTCTCTTAATCATGGTGTTTAAGAGAATTTTTGTGACTTCCTCAAAAGGGCTACTCATAATAGAAATACTGACTCATTTGTAATAGGAGTACTCTAATTTAAGTGTATTTAATTATTCATTTTTTAAGTAGCAATGGTCCTTACCTAATCCATCTTTCATGATTAATGAATATTTCAATTCACATTAATGGTGTTCACAAGGTGAACTATCAAGACTTGTCTAAGGTCCCATACAAGTACAGTAGTACCCATACAAATATTATTTCAAGATAAAGCCCTAGTAGAATGAGATACTTTAGTTCAAATGTTATATTACATGAGCTGTCTAGTTAGCCATTAGAATTTACTTTTCGCTAAATCAAATTAAGACCATATGTTATTATTTTATTTGAAATTAATTTATAACAATAATCAAATGTTTGCAATGTGAATGGGCATTGAAGTGCTACACGAAAATCACATATCAAAGGGCTACTCATTTAGTGGACTAATTAAAGCACCTCTAAATATGAAAATAGAAATTTAGAAAGACTTTCCCAAACAAATCTTTTGACCCTAGGCAATCTAAGAGTGTCTATATATTGTGAAATGATGTAAGTCTAGAGGAGAGTAGGACTGATGTAATAGTTTTGCATAAAATCATTGGCACTCAAACCAAGGATGTAGAGAGCCCATGACATAGTGGATGAAGCATTCTATTGTGCCACCAATCTTATTTGTTTTGATTGGTATTGGTAGAAAATTTGCAACTATTTCTGCAAAACTACAAATAGAATTTTACTAAAAATCCATCAAAATTACACTACCTAAAAACATTATGAACCACATGAGAGTACAAGTTGGCAATAGTAATCATATGTAGAGCCTTGTGGTTTCCTCATATATGTCATTTCTTGAAGAAAAGTTCACATCATTGATTATGTTTTTACCAAAGGCCAGAGGACTAAGATAGGCTTGGCCTTGTGAAAGGTGAATTATTTTTCCTTCATAGTGTACGATCTTTTTCTTAATGAAGTGTTTGACATTATTATAAGTATGCATCATTTGTATTATGAGAAGATGATTTTAGAAGAGTATGATTCTGCTAGTGTAGACTTGCAAATAAAAACTAATTAGTCTAATTCAATAGTGAAATGATTTCACTCCTTCGGGTAGTTTGCTGAGAAATATTTTCATATGGCATTCATTATAAAAAAGAGAGAAGTGTTGAAGTTGTGAGTTAAATATTTGAAAGTAAATTTTGAATAGTAAGGGGAGGAGCACATTTTAAATATCTAGCTTGGAAGGCACCACACTCTGACTCAAACACCATAAGTCGTAAGGGTGCTACTAATTCCCTTATGAAATTATTTGGCTATCTATACTGAGAAAAATGAATGTGCTAGAATTGTAAATTAGAAATTAAGAAACTAATTGAAGTGTGTAAAATCTCCTTTTATTTTGAGGCCATTGATTTATTATCAATTGGAAGATCATATCATTTGTGTACTTCACCCACAATGACTTGGTCTAGCTTGATCATTTTTTTTTTTCATTGAAGGTAGTTTTACCATATGGTGATTTGGTTGTATGTCACATAGTTAATGTTAAAGGAACTAATTGATTGAGAGCTTCTTGATGCATGCTTTTCTAATGAATATTATAATAGTCATTAAATTAATGGTGGTTTTTTGTATCTTACTATGATCATGACTAGAACTATTGTGCAATCTATAAAACATATTGAAATGGGTGTTTCTATTCTTCCTATTCTCATAATGATTGATTTCAATATTATTTCTACAGAGTGTTAAGATATTCCTTGTATATATACATTACTCTATAGTTATATATTTCTTTCAAGTGACTTTGTTGAATTTCTATATAATAGAAAGATTTTACTGAAGGTATTTTGAAGAGAAGTACAAATTGATAATCTACTCTATTTACCAAAGAGTGATGATCAAAAGAATGAAACTTTTTTAATATTATCCTTTCT
Source organism: Cupressus sempervirens (assembly GCA_028749045.1). Lineage (NCBI taxonomy): Eukaryota > Viridiplantae > Streptophyta > Pinopsida > Cupressales > Cupressaceae > Cupressus > Cupressus sempervirens. Next base: position 400,325,910 of record CM053792.1, on the reverse strand, counting down.
ACTTATTTAGTTCTTTGAATTTGTATGCATTGAATGTAAGGAGATTTTTCTATAGATCTAGTTGTGCTAGTACATTATGAGGGGCATACCTTTGGACTAAGGTTAAATCTTTAATCTTGCATAATTCAAAAAAAACTACACAGAAGAAATGGTAGACTTTTTAGATTCAAAGGAGCTTTGATGAAAAAGTAGTTTCTATATAAAGAAATTTTATAGTTGTTTTAAAGAGACACCCATCATAGTTATATCCCTGTTATGGAAAACCATCTTCAATAGTTACAAAATTGCTACCAATAGTTGTTCGCAAAAATTTTGCATTGACATGGAACTACATTGAAACAATTATATGTCCATGCAAAAGATGTTTTCTATTTGTAACTTAGTATAGAAATATATTGGTGCAACTAAAATTTCCATAGAAAATCAATCATTGAATTTTCATAGCTGTCATAGTGAGAAGCTTCAACGTTATAATAACCCAATTCTACTTATTTCTTTCAGCTAATTGAGAAGATCAATAGAAGTTTAAGAATTTCTTGAAGATGTCATGGCTAGGGTAAAGAGGATATAAGAAAAATAATAATTTAAAATATGTAAGTTGAATATCATGATTTCTCAAATTTAGAGTCTAGTGGTCATTTAGTCCAAAATTGATAAAGGAAGATGAGAAGTTAACCAAGTACAAAGAGTTAACATGCAAGTTGAGATAGTCACTTATTTGGAATTTAATGCATTATCATTATTTTATTTTTCTTTTCTTTATGGAATCATTTTAGGAAAACATGAGATGGAAAAAGAGAGAGGTAATCATAGTGAAGTGGTTGCAAGTGTGGAGGCCATCTACATAAGTTTTGTAGGTGCTAGTTACATTCTATAGTTGTAATAGAGTGAGTTACTCCATTAGGAGTTGCTAAATTTTTCAAATTAAATATTGGCATGTAAACTTATATTTGAGAAAAGTCATTTCTTTTCTTTGTTTTCTTTTTTCTTTTTAACCTCTAGTATGCCATTTTGGTAGCTAGAAGCCTTCTTCATTTCTCATTTGGTATATTGTAGTATTACCTTAAATTAAATTGTCTCATAATTTTTAATATTATTACAACAATATGAATAAAGGATCAATCAAACTGACAAGAAGATGATCTCGATGAGTTTTGTATAAATGGTAATAGTGTAATATTTGGTAATGAACTCTTTAATATGAATAAAATAAAACTTTGTTTTTATTCCTCAATGAATTTTGTGTTTTAAAAAAAGCATATTTTGAGGAGATAGTTGCAAGGATAAGATTAATTTAAATCCCCACCAATTATTTTAAAAGGTGTACTGTAACAAAGTCAATAATTAGTTTATCACAATATCAAGCTTTGAGAAACATCACAATCATCATCCTAGAGTAGTCATCAACAAACTAAACAAAAAACTTATCTCTATAATAGATTTGAATATCAGTAGGTCTATATAGGTTAGTATGAACTAGTTCCAAAATTTCACTGGATCTATATGGTTTCCTCTTGAAACTAGACTTTGTCATTTCTCCAATTGACATTTTTTACACCTAGCATTGTTAGGTTTCTTTTGTTTTGGCAACCCTCTTACTTTCTTTATTTTACTAGTGTTCACCAAATTGTCAAAATTTACATGACATAACCTTTCTTCCCACAACCAAATATCTTCTTGTTATGAAAAAAAACATGTCTCTATAGATTAATCTAGATAGAACAAGTTACCTTTTGTTTGATCACCCCTTCCAATTAGCTTCCTATCAGCATCATATATCTTGACCTTTCTATGACATAATTCAACTATGTATCCCAATTTATCTAGGATGGGGGTAAATCAATTACTTAAGGTTCTTTTGTACCATTTTAACAATCAAACACTTAAACATATTATGTTCAATATTATTTTGCTGCTCGGTCTCTATTTTGGTAAGCAAAATTTCTAGTAGTTCACTATCTTAATATAATAAGCTTGCTGAATGTAAACATTTGAAATATAAAATATCATAAGACATTCATTACAAGTTTGACACTAGGATTTAATGTGGAAACCCAATTTCAAAAAAATCACCAGCAACACATCACCAATTTTCTAGTCTTTTGAAGATCCCTTTTAGGAGTCAACCCTATTAAAAATTACAATAAAAATGGTTGATTGTGACCTAGCTTGAGGATTTAATCACTCAGTTAGGAGTGGCCTTGTTAGAGGACTTTAGAACATTGCATTAGAATATCACCTAGTTAAAGGATTTACATAGATTGTTAAGTTCTTCAATAACTATAAGGTCAACCTTTGATTAAAACTATTTCAATACAAACTATTTACAATGATAAGAAAGAAAATAGTAGGATTTGATCTATATACTTACAACTTACTTTGTAGTTTCAGGTCATACTTCAGTTCATGTGTTGATTGCCTAATAAGCCTTCCCATTCACCTTTATCCTTTATTTGCTTGGTAACCCTTCAAGAAATCACCCTTCTCTTCACAAAAAACTTAAGCCTTGTGCTTAGATTCTTTTATCAACCTCGATAGCTTTATTCCATCTCATTGGAATCACATACATCTTCTTAGCTCTACCTCTTTTTGTGTCTTCACACTTCACTCTCTTATCCTTTGTTTCTAGTGAATCCTCATTGTTAAGTTCATCTTTGTACCTCCTTAAATAGGTAATTATGGTCTTTTTCCATTTTCAATGATCACAATAGATCTTAGGGTTTACAATCTAATGTAATAGATGTATTGTGTTGTTCATCTCCATCTCTTTTTTAGAAACTTCTCATTGAATTCATTCATTAGTTATCTTACCTAATCCTCTCCTTGAATTAAATGATCCAACACATCAATCTTATCTTCAACACACTTACCATATCTAAAAAATCAACTAAGTCAGCTAGAAACCATGATTTCTCATATGCATTCAAAATACTATCACTTGGCCATTAAACTAAGTTCTGACACTCAATCATCACTGGAATTCTTGGTCTCTATAAAGCTTCTTTCTTGGCATCAATACTATCACTTGATTAATACTAATACTTAGTCAAAACTAAGTTTCACTCTGCTTGTACTAAAGGTTGGCTTTCTTTTCTATGGCATTCGATCGACACTAGCATCCCTTGGTATAAAATTTAGGTTCCTTACTCTTCAAATGTATTTCTTGGTCCAAGTTATGCAGTTTGTTAGTGACTTTACATGTCTTCATAACATAAACAATTAGATTATCTTAACATAGTCTAGCTAATCAAATGTCCATTGTGTCTTCCTTTTCATAACTCAACCTTTCATTTAGATGCCCTTTTTATGAGAAATTTCTCAAACACTCTTCAAAAATCAAATAGTTATGACATTTAGATTAGATAGCAACATGTCTTATTAGTATATTTGACATCCATGACAACATAACAATTGTTTCAAATGTAGTTTCAACACTCGACTCATTCAAATCTTCAAAATGTACTTTTTAAATTTTTTTATATCATAGTATGTGAACCATAGAATGCAACACATCTTTCATAGTTAAAAAGGTTGTACCATTTGAAGGTTATAGATGTATTTCAATCACTCTATCAATTAACACTTTATTGGTAACTCCACTAGAAAAAAAGTAATAACTACTTGATGAAATTGTATTTTGATAGAAATTATATTGATGGGAAATGTTAGAATATTTAGAATAATAGAGAGGTGGGGTGAATTAGTTATCCTAGGGTCTAGATGTATAAAATAAACTTTTAACAACTCTAAAAAACTTTATCAAACTCATGAATAACATATCAAATAAAATTGTTCACTACCATTTAACTTATTCATTCCATTTTTCTCTCAATAATATAAAATTTAACAATAAACTTTAAAATTAAAATAGTAAGTAGCATAAACAAATAATAAACATCCACAAAAATTTTCAACAATTGTATTTAACATGTAAACCCAATTTGAGAAAAACCACCAAATAACATGCTACCACTTTTCATTCTCCTTAAGTGAGCTCTATTAGGAGCTAAACTTATTAAAGGTTACAAAAAAAACTATTAGGTGTGACTGTAAGAATTTTCCTCACAAAAAAATTCACCCAAGAACTAAGAACTCAAACACAAGCACACAATAGACCAAAGAGAGAGAGATAGAGTATTATCAGAATGACAATGTATTCAATATGCCATAATTCATGCAATATAATGTAAAAGTACACTAGGAGTGCCTATATATAAAGGCCTCTCAAATACATCTAGAATGCCTCATAATCAGCACCATGATGTGTCATACAACCAAGCACATCTCCACCAAATATGGGTTATCCTCCATTAAGAACGAAAGCAAGTGTGGTGATGAGAGGATAAGCTTACAAGGGTGTGACATGCAAATCAGTGTTGTAGACACCATGTGCTAAAATAGAGTTGTGTACTCCTGTGTTGTCTACATGACAACTCAAAAGGTGTGCAAACTCCTAAGTGTCTCACAAATAAAAATAATAAAATAATGCAAAATAATTAAATAATGCGTTAACCTAAGTAAACTTAAGTAAGTGGAATAGGTAAATACTTATTTACACCAACACCCCCGCTTAATTGCAACTTAGGGGAATGCCCTTAAGCTTACAAAACAGGATGAAGATGCATAATGGGTCCCGACTACTAGACCATTTTAGGTACCCATGTACATAATGAAAATGCAATCTCTCATAAAGTGGGGAAAGAGGGAAAACCTCATGGGAAAAAACCTCCCCCAAAAAGAGAGATAAATAAGGATGCATCGATGGATGGAGTAATTAAGACCTTCTCATTATGACATACATCCAATATATACATAAGAGAATGAGAGAAGGAAGAGAGACATAATAGGCTCCCTTGCCCCCAAAAGAAGAATGCCAACAAGTGAAAGCCGCTCCAATGAAGAAGCTAGTCCATGAATGCAAAATGGTATTCCTCCCCTTAGGAAGAAACAATTCCAAAGGTACACTCCTGAAGATGTATGGTGGCCTTGAAACCTGCCCAAGTATCCCTATACTTATGCTGAAGTTCACCTCTTCCAACTATGCTGAAAAGAATGAATGTAGATCTTTCAAGGATGTCTGTTGAACCTGTTCCACTGAACCATCTGTCTCCTCAACTAACAAAGAGACCTCCACTAATTGTTGTTCATAAGGATCCATAATCATGCCAACATGTGCAGATTGATCATGTAGAGAATGGACATGAGGGTTAGAGTGAGCCCTCGCAAAAACTGTAGAAGGATCACCTTCATCAATGAGAAGATGTAAGTCCTCAAGTCTTTCTCCCAAGTCAACTAAAGCTAGAGCTAGAAGACGAGATGCACCATACTGTGATGGAGCTTTCACTATGGCAATATAAGCATGTGGACTAGATTGATGTGACCTCTCACTGCAACTGTCAATAGAACCCCATGTGTCTGAACCTATTGAAGCACTATTGCTGGTGTCACTATCAGTTTCCACTATGTATGATGTGTAGAGAGGAGTTGAGGACAAGCTGGGAGAACTTTCGTCAAAGTGAACATCCTTCTCCATAGAAATCTCATGTGTCTCTAGATCCATTAGTCTGTAAGCCTTTGCATTGTCTTCATAATTGATGAAGGTACAAGGCCTAGGTGTCGGTGCCTTGCAACTCTTGGAAGAAAGGTTTTCCCATGCTGGACAACCAAAGACTCTAAGGTGACTCACAAATGGTTTTCTACCGCACCATGCCTCAAAATGATTCTTTCCATCTAAGGTTGGATGAGGAGACTGGTTAAGTATGTGAGTAGCACTGCTAATGGCTTCAAATTCAAGTGTAGGATCAAGAGACTTGGCCTTTATCATGGAACTTGCCATGTTCTTGAGAGTCCTAATCCTCATAGCTACAACATCTGTCTTGTGCAGACTAAATGCTAGTGAGTTTTGAAGATCAATCCCCTCAATTGTGCAAAAGTTCTTAAGTCTTCTGCCTACATATTTGTTCTCATTGTCCACTCTAAGTACTTTGATGGCTTTCCTTGACTTGTGTTGAACATGAGTCTTGAAGTCTTGAAGCTTATGAACAAATTCAATCTTATGATGAAGGAAAAAAAACCAAGTGAATCTTGAAAAGTCATCAACAAATGTGAGTATGTAGTGGCCTTGGCTAACTGAAGTCATTGCAAAGGGTCCTGCTAATACCATGTGAACTAGCTGAAGAACAATTGGAGCTCGAGAAGACTTCCCTTTATCATACTTCTCCTTGAGATTCATATCCACTAAACAAGATGAACACTCTCCCTTAGAAAAGATGATATTAGGTAGACCTTTGACCATGCATTTTGAGAAAAGTTGTTGAAGAGAGAAAAAGTCAAGGTGACCAAACCGCTCATGCCATAAGTTGATGTTTGAAGTAGAGTGAGTCAACAAGGCTTGGGAAGGACTCTTAGGCACAAAGTGGGAGAAGGAATATAACCTCTTGTCATCATTGACTTTTCCCACTGCTACCAAGGAATCATCTTTGAGACTTCACACCATCACTAAATCTGGAAGGAGCTTAACCTTATGACCATCTCCTAGGTGAGTGATTTGGTAAACTGATAGGAGATTGGAACTTAGATTTGGAATGTAGAGAACATCTTTAAATTTCCCATTTTCCATTTCCACATGTCCTTTCCCTTCAACTTCCATCTTAGTATCATCTCCCACAAAGATGTCTGGTATGTTTAACTGATTCAATGAAGAAAAGTCTTCCTTTGAAGAACCCATATGGTAAGAGGCACCTGAGTCAAGTATCCATTTCGAAGAACTTGTTTTTTCCATAAGTGCTTGACCTTTACCTTTTGAAGAGGTTGGAATAGAGTCCTTGGAAGTACCTGGCACTTGAATCTTGTTCTTCTTGAGTAGATTTTCTAACTCATTGATTCTTTTTGTCTTGCAATGGTGCTCATCATGATTTGGCTTTTTGCAATATGCACAAAAGAGTTTGTCCTTCTTTTCATTATTTCCTTTCTTATTTGAAGAAGAACTACCTTATTAAGAGGAGGATTTTTGTGTCTTAGATTGTGTTTTCTACTTCCACTACTTCCTCTTATTGTTTCTTTTCACCCCTTGACTTGATTTGTGATCATCACTAGCCGCCAAGGCTTTGGTCTTTGATGACTTGAGAAGCCCAAAATCCACCAAGTGAGATTGTTCAACAATCAACATGTCCGCGAATCCATCAAAGGAAGGCTTCTAGTAAGAAAATCCCATGGTAACCTATGAGTATTAAAACTCAAAACAAAGTTGGCATACTCAAAAGGTAGCCTCTTCAGGATATGATGAATCAACCTATCATCCTTCATGGGATTTCCATAATATTTTAGAAGTGCCCTATACTCATTGACTTTAATGATGTAATCCTGAATTGTGTCATAATTCTTAGGATCCAAGAGAAGTAGATCATCCTCAAACTGAAATCCCTTTTCTTCATCCACCTTACCATACAACTATTCAAGTTTATCCCAAGCTTCTTTACATTTTGAACAATTTTTAATGTGAAAGAGAAGATCCCCATGAACACAACTCCTGATAACACCTAAAGTCTATTGGTCCTTTTTTTGCCAATCAATGAGTTCTTTAGCATCAGTAGGTTTAGTAATTGTACCATCTACATAAAGACTATATCCTTTTTCCATTAATCTACTCCATGCAATATCTTTCCATGTAGAATAGTTGTGTGAAGTTAGAGGAGGACATTTAAAACCCACGATGCAAAAATGAAAAGAGCACAAAATAGAGACACAAAAAACATAGTACACCGCCCCCCCCCCCCCCCCCCCCCTCCCCCCTTTCACTCAATCAAAAGACCCCCCCAAAAAAGATGTTGAAACTTTATAAGTAGTGCATTTACAATGGGCCACTTGTCAAAATGAACAAAGTGGACTTTCTGATTTTCTTTTACAACTGCCTTATAAGGCTAAAATCTATCACTTAAGCATTGTAGCTCAGATTTACAACAATTCTGAAAAGGAATCAAAGCTTTACAATGCCAAAGAAGGCCTAATTCTAAAAGTGAGAAATTGGTCTACACAACCCTATAATTTGACTTCAAATTTGGAAAGTAGATGAAAAAATATGCACTTTCAAAAAAAAAATAAAACCTGAAAAAGTGACCAGATGTGCCCATATGGAGCTTCTAAAGTTGCAAAATGAAATTTCTGCAAAATTTGTGCACAAAACTAGAAAACAACACCACCACTAGAAAATTTAAGAAATTTTACCTAATTTCAAAAAAAAATGCACTTGAATCGGAGTTCGGATGTCCGAGATATGGGCTTGCAAATTCAGGCTGCCAAACTAAAAAGCAATCTGGAGAGGGTCTGGATCAAAAACTATGAGTCTAAATTTGATGGTCAAATGGCCATCACTGCAATTGTAAAATGCCTAGAAATGATGGTCAAATGGCTGTCAATTTTCACACAGTGTTATGCTAACATTAGCAAAATATCAGCCCAAGGTGCTGACATGGCTAGCTAACTAGGCTCTGAGTTAGATTTTTGTACTACACAGAAGGTACATGTGTATGATGATGTGTCAAGAATAGTCAACATGCCAATGTGGCAAAAATGTATTGATGACATGGCACTGCATAGATCAATTTCCATGTGGCAAATGTGGCTATACTAGTTACGTGTCACAGTATCGGTTACGTGTTAAGGGGTACACGTGTTTGTCAATAATTCATCGACAAACTTCTTCCACATGTCGATTAAAGAAGACTCCACATGGTAGATGTGTCACCATGGAGGGTGAAGATAGCAGGCCCAAAAAAAATGGATAGGGAACTCATGGTAGAGAGTATAGTCCATGTGCCTGCCATGCTCACCACATGGCATAAAAATGTAGATGTTTGTAGGTAGAAGTTTTAAAATTGTCATTAGAATCTCATGGAAGAGTCGTTGAAAAGGGTCACAGATGAGAAAACTTTCTGCCTATGCTAAGAATAGACTGTGCAGGCCAGAGCATGGAAGGTGGGAAAAGTATTGCGCTAGCCGCAAAGACCAGAGATTGGAGCATCGCTGTGTGGCAAAGAAATGTATAAACAACATTGCCAGAATATCCTTTAGCTATATGTGATGTTAGGAGGGTCAGAGCATGGCCGAGCAAGTAGCAGCACTGCTGGAATCTTAGATCATAGGTGCCAAATTTTGGGGTTTTAATCCCACATGTGTGGGTTTAGTGCCTTATGCACTAAACAAATAAAAACTTGCCACCAATGAAGGTAGAGAAAGAAGCCATCGGTGGAGGATGTGGCCAAGCCGATTATGCTGGCTGAAAACTTTTATTTGAGATCTCCACTTGTTTATGATGGAATTCATAGTACGACCTCTATGTAATTTTGAAATGGGGGCACTTGCCAAGAACAGTGTGGTGCCAAAAAATAGAAGGTCCATCGAAAAATGCTTGTGCAAACCTGCAGGGTTGGGATCTAACTGCCTGGTACTTGCAAAATATTTTTCTCCACCAAGTGCCCTAGGGGAAATTTTTTTTGACCAATAGTGATGAAAAATTGCAGAGATTTAAAAAATTTCAGATCCGAAAATAATCAATGAGATCTACAAAAGACCATACTCGATCTGCAAATCAAGACCTCTAAGTTTCAATTTGTAAAAAAAAAATTGCCTCATAGGCAACTTTGAGCCAAGGTAACTGAGTTTATAGTCAATTTTCACTGATTTAGCATTTTGGACGCAATGATGACATTAGATCTAGCTCTAGATGCTCCCAATTTCTGTAGTACTCTGGATTCAGGCTAAGGTGCTGAAGCAAGTGTGTTCTCAAATGGCTATGTGATGAGAAAATCTCCAAGTTTCTCTGATACCATGTAAGAATCTGCCTAAGGGAAAAAATTCACCTAGGAACTAAGAACTCAAACACAAGCACATAGTAGACCAAAGAGAGACAGAGAGTATGATCAGAATGATAATGTATTTAATATGCCATAATTCATGCAATGTAATGCAAAATTACACTAGGAGTGCCTGTATATAAAGGCCTCTGAGATACATCTAGAATGCCTCATAATCAACACCATGATGTGTCATACAACCAAGCACATGTCCACTAGATATGGGTTATCCTCCATTAAGCACAGAAGTAAGTGTGATGATGAGAGGATAAGCCTACAAGGGTGTGACACGCAAATCAGTGTTGTAGACACCATGTGCTAAAATAGATTGTTGTACTCCTGTGTTTTCTACATGACAACTCAAAAGGTGTGCAAACTCCTAAGTGTCTCACAAATAAAAATAATAAAATAATGCAAAATAATTAAATAATGCATTAACCTAAGTAAACTTAAGTAAGTGTAATAAGTAAATACTTATTTACACCAACAGTGACCTTGTTAAAGGATTTAATCACCCTATTATTAGGAATTTGTAGTATGACCTCTATACAATTTTGAAATGGGGGCACTTGCTTAGAATAGTACGATGCCAAAAAATAGAAGGTCTATCAAAAAATGCTTGTGCAAACTTGCAAGGCTAGGATCTGACTACTTGGTACCTGCAAAATATGTTTCTCCACCAAGTGCCCTAGGAGCCAAAAATTTTTGAACAATAATGACGAAAAATTGCAGAGATTTAAAAAATTATAGATCCGAAAATAATCAATGAGATCTACAAAAGACCATACCCGATCTGCAAATCAAACCTCCAAGTTTTGATTTTCAAAAAAAAAAATTCCTCATAGTAGACTTTGAACCAAGTTAGCTAAGTTTATAGTTGATTTTCACCGATTCAGCATTCCAGACGTAATGTTGAGGTCAAATTTGGCTCTAGATGCTCCCAATTTCTGTAGTACTTCAGATTCAGGCTAAGGTGTTGAAGCAAGCGTGGTCTCGAATAGCTGTGTGATGAGAAAATCTCAAAGTTTCTTTGATACCATGTAAGAATTTTCCTAAGGAAAAAATTTTCCCAAGAACTAAGAACTGAAACACAAGCACACAATAGACCAAAGAGAGAGAGAGAGAGAGAGAGAGTATGATCAAAATGATAATGTATTCAATATGCCATAATTCATGCAATGTAATGTAAAAGTACACTAGGAGTGCCTATATATAAAGGCCTCTAAGATACATCTCCTCATAATCAGCACCATGATGTGTCATTCAACCAAGCACATGTCCACCAGATATGGGTTATCCTCCATTAAGCACAGAAGTAAGTGCGGTGATGAGAGGATAAGCCTACAAGGGTGTGACATGCAAATCAGTGTTGTAGACACCATGTGCTAAAATACAGTTGCGTACTCCTGTATTATCTACATGACAACTCAAAAGGTGTGCAAACTCCTAAGTGTCTCACAAATAAAAATAATAAAATAATGCATTAACCTAAGCAAACTTAAGTAAGTGTAATAAGTAAATACTTATTTACACCAACAGTGACCTTGTTAAAGTATTTAATCACCCTATTATGAGTTTCCATACTAGAGGAATTTAGAACATTCTCTTATAATGTCATATTGTTAAAGGATTTAAAAATTACTATTAGTTCAACCTTAATTGGAAGGATTTTACTACTACAACAATGATTAGAATGTTCTAGGTCAATTAAATGATTGTACCATGAACTAGGGGAGGTCAAAGAAAGAGTGGGTCAGTTGGAAAACCAAGGGAAGAAATTAAAACATGGAAATTTGATAGATCAGGGGGATGGCCTCAGATTGGTGGAAAAAGTAATTCAAAATTTGGTAAATTACAATCATAATTTGGCAAACTAGATGATTTCAATTCTAAATTCTCTTAATGAAAATATCTCTTCTCTTGTTGGAAAGCTGAAAGCTAGGGGCTTCCTGGTGGATAGTGAGGAAAATGACAAAGCTAGAGATAGGATGGATGAAGACATGACTACGAACATTACTTTTAGCAACTTGGATTAGATAGGTTAGAAGAAGTAGGAGCATATGGTTGAGGAGATCTAGAAAGCCTATGAAGTAGTGAAAATGATGCAGGAGCTAGAAAAAAAGGTGGAGTAACAAAGGTTTTCCATTTCTTTTTCATTTCTTGTCTTTTGGACAATTCAGTTTCTATAGTGTATGCTTTTTGGCTTTTTTCCTATCTATTGATCTGGCCTTTTGGTTGCCCATAGTATTGTGGCTGGGCTTTTGTTTCTTAATATCAACCTTTTGATATGTATGGATTGTGGATGGGCTTTTGATGCTTATTATCAGCCTTCTGATATGTATTAACTTTTGGGTTTTAGGATCCCTATAAAACCTATTTTTCTTATCAAAAACAATGATTAGAATGTAACAACTAGGTTTGATCTCATAATATACAACTTATTTATGAATTCATATATCCATTCAACTAAATTCTAGTTCATTTATTGGACTCCATCTCTCTCGACAATTCAGATTTGCACGGGTGCTCTTCAAGCAATCTTCTACATCATAAACCTCACACTTGTCCTTTGCAATTTTTTTCTCCACTTTTATCAACAAATTCTAGTCCAAAAAATAATATAAAACATCTCATATCCCTCCTTTAATAGGTATCTTAGATCTATTTTCCACTTAAACTTAACCATAGATCTTAGGGTTACAATTAGATTTAGTAGATTCAATAGATCTAGCTATTTTCTATTCTTCTTCCTCCTTCTTGAAATTTCTAGAAGATTCCTCAAATATTATCCTTTCATCTCTCAATTAATTTTTTCCATATATTAAATAATCTAACAACACATTTTTATTATTTTGAGAATTCAACAAGTATCAACCATAAATCATAATTCTTTCTCAAACTATTAGTTTTTTGACACTCAATCATTACTACATTCTATTTCTCATTCATCACTAGATCACTAGGTCATCACTAAATTATCTTTCTAAGTTTACACTATGCTACTGATTTCTTATACTCACTCAACATTGTCTGTCACTCGACCAATATTGATACTTGGCCAACATTGTTTTGCATGACAATGCTTGAGTTCCTTAGTCTTCTATTTTAGATACTCTATTGTTTCTCAATTAATCTTTCTTTCTTAGTTATCATAATGAATAAACAACTCCTTATCTTGTCAAGTACTAACTTATCAAGTTCCTATTGTAATTCCATCACACTTCCACATCTCAACTCAACCTTTCACCAAGTCATCTCATGATCTCTTATTTTGAATTCCTCTTCATCAATAAAACGATATAGCACCCTACACCTTCAGTAAATATATTATAGTAAGTTTTGACATCGATGACAACTTGAAATTTGTTCCAATAATCTCACTCTTTTATTTTGAATGCAATACCTTCAAAATGCAACATCTTCCAAATTACCATACATTAAAAGAAGTAACCAACACCTCAAGTTTTTCATTACTTATCTCCATCCATGTTAAAATATGTAGATCTTCATTAATATCCTTAGTTTCATTTTGATCCACATCCATCATCTCAAATATGGTTCCTCTATATATTAGCCTCATGTTCTCATAACCATGTGTATTGCTCCCTCTATCTCATATTTTTCTCTATTCTCTCTCTTTTCGCATCTCCCCCTTCATGGTTACTATATCTTCATCATATCTCACTCTCTCTCCTTCTTTATTACTTGTAGCTTTCTCTCCCTCTTTGAAAACAATGCCACAGAAATTTTAGTCACCATATCAGGTAAATGATCATACATCTATGTTTTAGAGAAAATGTCAACTATTTATGATCTTAGATATTATTTGTGTTTTACACAATGAATCTTGTCCTCCAAATATGATATCATCAAAGAAAATTTCAGCTCACAATATCTTATTCTTAGGTTCACTCTTCAAGTATATATTGTTGCTATTATTAGTACTTGTAAAAGAAATATTTACCAAATAGGCATGTAACCTTTTATAAAACTCTCTAGAGGCTTACTTCAAACCATACAAATCTTTGTGTAACTTACATATCATTATTCTCTTTCTAGGCTCAACAAATCCTTCAATTTTTTCAATGTAGATTTCTTCTTCTGGTATACTATTGAAAAATTCAAACTCCACATCTATTTGATAAAATTTAAAAACTTTGTAAGCAACATATGCTAGAAAATCTCTTACTCCTTCCAACCTTGGAACTAGAGAAAATGTCTCTCCATAGTCAATTCCTTCTTCTTGTGTATATCTCTTACAAACTATTATTTCTTTATTCCTTGTGACTTCAATATTTTCTTCCAAAATTTTCTGAATACATTATTTGCTCCAATCATACTCTTGTTCTTTTCAATCTGATCAATTTTTGCATTCATATCTCTTATCTAGTCTTCATTATGAACTCCATCTCTTAACTATTCTGAGTTCAAATTCACACAACAAAAATGTATTATTTTTAAATTTTTTTCTTGTTATGACTCTTGAATCTTTGTCTCAAATAATTTGATCTAGTGTATGATATCTTCTTACATGCCTAGCTAGCATAGGTCTAGATATTCTTATATTCTCACTAAGTCATCTCATGATCTATTTTGTTCAAATCCTCTTCACCATCAAATGACATGGCACTCTAAAATACAAGTAAATATCTTACTAGTAAGGTTTGACATCATTGACAACATAAAAAAAGTTCCATATTTGTATTTCCAATAGGAAAGTTGACAATTTTCTTAAGAAACATTTCCATTTCATTAAAAATGAATGGAAAAAACATTAGTAGGTACACTGTCAAAATATGAAACTCAAAGAAAGAAGAAAAAAATGTGTTTTGGAGGTTTTTGGGTGTAGACCATTTTGCCTTTGTAAATAACAAATCTATTCAAATACTTGATATTTCATGTACCCAAAAAAACCTTACCAATATTCCCAAATCTTCCTATTTGAAATTTGAAATATATTTCATGTCCCAATTTAAATGACTTCTATGTCATTTCCATTCAAATGCATGTTATACTATAATAAATTATATTATAAAATATCATATTTTAATATAATGTATATCACAGATTACAATATAGTATAAATTATTATATTTTATAATCTAATATAATATAGTTTAATATAATATATTACAATATAGTATATTGTTCTATAATAGTTATATTATTTTTATAGTATAATAAAATATATAATATTATAATAAATAAAAATATAATGTATTAGTTCAATGTAATATAATGTATAACTATATATTATAGTACAATATGCTTCAAATTGGTCAATGGATGCCATAGTGAATCCTAAATGACCCCCTTAAACCCATTTGATATGACCATATGTGACTTAAGACCCATTTGATGGGATCATATGTCTCCTAAGGGATCATAGGACCCCTTACAACACATGATATCATTTAAATAGTTCAAAAAGTATCATGGGGCACCCCATGACCCCCTTTGACCCATTCGAATAGATCATATGTATCTTAAGGGATCCTATAAATCTTAAGACACATCATATTGTTCATTTGTATCTTAAGGGGTCCTATAAATCTTAAGACCCCTAAGAGTCCTACAACCACTCGAGACATATATGTTTTCATTGAATATTTCAGAAGGGGTCAAAGGTTATCCCATCACGCCTCTCAACCCACTCAACTAAATAAAATAGTTTCCAAGGGGTCCTACAACCTCTAGGTACATATGTTGTTATGGAATGCATCAAAAGGGATCATGAGTTATCTATGACCCCTTTCAACCCATTAAAACAAATGAAATAGGTTCGTAGGGGTCCTAGGAAACTGAATGACATATGTTGTCATAAAATGTGTTGAAAGGGATCATAGGTTATCCTATGACCCCTTTTGACCAATTCAAACAAATAAAATAGGACCTTAGGGGTCCTAGAAACTCTAGGAGGGGTCATATGTTATCTTATGACCCCTTTTGACTCATTTAAACAAATGAAATAGGTCTCTAGGGGTCCTAGGACCCTAAGGGACTTTTGACCACCTTTTCCCATTAGAACTAATGAGATAGGTCCATAGGAATCCTATTACCCTTAGGGACATATTCTCATCAATGTGCCAAAAGGGGTCACAAGTAATCTTATGACATCTTTCCACCCATTCAATAAAGTTAAATAAGTCCTTAGGGGTCCTAGGACCCTTAGGGACATATTTTTTCATGAAATGCATACAATGGGGTCAAAAATTATCTTATGACCACTTTTGATCCATTCAATTAAATAAAATAGATCCCTAGGGGTAATAGGACCTGTAGACACATACATTGTCATTAAATGTGTTGAAAGGGGTCACATGTTATCTTATGCACCCTTTTGACTCATATGAACAATTTTAATACATCCCTAGGGTTCCTATGACCCTTAGAGACATATATTATCATGGAATGAATCAAAAGACATCGCAGGTTAACCTATGACCACTATCGACTCCTTTAAACAAATGAAATTAGTCTCTAGCTATCCTATGACCTTTAGAGACATATGTTGTCATGAAATTCATTTAAAAGAGTCATAGGTTAACCTAAACCTATTTGGACCCGTTCAAACAAATGAAATGTGTCCCTACAGATCCTAGGACCCCTAGGGATATGTTGGAATGTCTTAATGGAAAGAATGCTTCTAAGAGGGGGGGTGAATCAGAAGTACTAGCTTTTAGCTTATTTTAAAACCCTAAATAACATATTATTAAAATGAACATGCATGCATATAAACATTAAGAAATCATGAGAAACATACATGCATCACCACATAACACTTGAGATTTTGGTAATGTAGAAACCCTCCAGGAATAAGAAGGTAAAATTGGGGTGGGGATGATACCCACAAAATTACTGTAGCAATAATGTTTGACCACTTTTGATGGTCTGCTCTATTAAAGGCTTTACACTGTGTCAATAGTGACCTGGTTAAAGGATTTAAAAACACTTTACATGAATTTTTACCCTATTAAAGGATTTAATCACCTATTTAAAGGATCCACAAAATAGTTGCTAAGCTAACTTATCAACATAGGATTTCCTTTCTAATATAATGGCTAGAGAGTATTAGACATAATAAATCTGATACCTTACAATCCTTTGATTTTTGAATACAGGCACTTGATCTTATTACTCTTATCTTGATCCTTTGAGATCCAATTCTCATTTGTATTCCTTGCTTTATTCTGATCAATTGAGTATTTTAACTATTGTTCTCATCCTCTAAGTCTTTATACTCTTTACTCTGAACTCTAGTACAACTTCTTCATACACTCCTTCATCCATCACACATTTTTTTTAATGAGATTTTGTCTTCCTTATAAAGAAATTCGAAGACTTAGGGTTAGATATGGATCTACAATCCATATTGAATCTCTTTTTCCCACTTATTCCTTGCACTTTTCTTATTGGTTGTATGCCTTCTCCATTTTTCTTATTGGTTGCATGTAGATTGCATAAAAAATAAAAAAGATTCGATCTTATCATTTTAATCTTTCAAGATTCATCATATGTCAGCCATGAAAATGGTTTACATCTAAATTAGTGAAGTTACAAACTCATATGTGCATTCTGTGTTACTCGGTACTTACTGATTCTTGATGCTCGACACATATAATAAACCGGCTTACTCAGCTCCTATTGCATTTCTATTTTTCTCGGCATCATCTTTTACTCGGCACTCAAATATCACTCGGCTCCTATATCATGCTCAGCACTTGAAGTCACTCGGCACTTGTTCTTTACTCAGCACTTGATCTTCACTCGGCACCTGAAGGCTACTCGGCACCTGAAGATCACTCAGCACCTATTGGATTTCCTAACTCGACATACCTAGTGTGCTCAATTCTAATGTAGAAAGTGGTTAAGTGTGTTGGCACTCAAATGTCAAAACCATTCTGAGACTAACAATCTCCCCCTTTGACATGAGTGACAAAAACACTTAACTAAGCATTATTTATCTGACCTTATGAGTACATTCACTAATCTACTTGGTATATATATAGAGGTTTTAAAAACTTTGATCAAAATTTTGTAACTTACAATATATACCTCAAATAATTGTAACTCCCCCTAAGTTGATTGTGCCATTATCTGTGCTATCCTTTTATTCTATCTCCCCCTCTTATCTTATCTACCCCATTCATCTCATAACATCTCCCCTTTTTTGACACTAATGTCAAAGGGTCCTAAATGGTAATTCCATGCTTGGCCAAAAATGTCTTCTTTACCTCAAGGGGTATTTTGAGAGCTACATCCCAGTTATTCAAGGCAATATCCAATGACTTTTGTTGGATTGCAAGCTCTTCTGCTAGATCAACAAGTCCTTCATGTGTAGAAATATTTGGATCCTTCTTCAAGACTATTTCTACATACATTTTCTCCTTGTGTAATACTTCCAAGCGAGGAATGATAGAGGCTTGTATTTGCATTAGCTTTTCTTTAATAGTGTCCTCTTCTACTGATAATGTAGCTAGATCCCTCTGAGTGTGAAGTGTTTGGGCAAATTTTTTTTCACTCTATGCAAGATATGAGGGTAGTTGCATGCTAGAGAGATTTAATTTACTCTCAAGTTTCAAAAATTTTGGATTTATTTCTTGAGTGAACTTGGAAAAATCACACAATTTGCTATAAAGGGAAAAGATGTTCCCTAATACAATATTTCTATTATCCAATTTCTTGGCTAGGTCAACCTATCCCAAAATTATGTTATTAGCTATCTTCTGGTTGACCTTACCTACAAACTTCTTTTCTGACCCTTCCATTAGTTTTACATTAGTATCATGGTCTTCATTATTCACTTGGTCAACTATATCAGATAGTTGCTCAAGAATTGGCTTGTTTGCATCTAGAGGTTGTAGGCTGAAGGCATCCATGAATATATCTTTGATCTCATTCATTGCCTACTTGTATTTTTAGTCTTTCCTCATTGCCTCTTGCATCCTTCTCTTATCCAATGCACTCTATATTTCATTCATCTTTTCATCATTTAGAGTGCTTGAATCATAATAGTGTATTTTAATTTCTTCATCAAGCTTAGGAATGCCATAATGAATGGTCCTGGCTACCCTAGTAGAACTTGAGCTTGGTGTATTGACATGTGAGATCATCATTTCAGTACTCAACTTCTAAATAGGTTTGGTAGGAGTTCCTATTTTTGGTAATTCAACCAAATTTTATATTTTAGACTCCTCCTTAGCTTGTGTTTCTTCCTTATCCACTTCTTGTGTCACTACTGTTGGAGGTGTACTTGTTGTCTATACCGTTATACCTATGACTTCCTCTATTGTTGTACTCAGCTCCTTATGAGCTTGAATGGCTATTCTTGGTGGTGATGGAGGTGGTAGAAATGTAAGCCTAGTAGTTTGAATGATTTGAGGTGATTCTTGTGGTGACACCTTGGTTTCTTTGAGTTTGTCTACTGACTTTTGGAGATCATCCACACTGACCAATATGGGACTTGTATATAATTGTGTTTGTAGAGTTGTTTGGTGAAGGATCTTAGTAAGATCCTCTGCAATTAATGGATTGATGTTTTGACATGAGGTGTTAGCAACATCCTTAACCTTTATGGTTTCTATAGGTGTGGTAGTAGAGTGACGAGGACTAGGAGGTGAAAGTTGTGTGACTTGCACACTTTTCTACTCATCAGTAACTTTGTCTTCATCTTTTCCTTCCTCCTCTCTTTCTTTCTTTTTTTCCTCTTCTTCAACCTTTTTCTCTTCTTCTGTCTTCTCTTCTCTCTTGTTCCTCCTTTCCTTAGGTTTAGCAGTAGCTTCTTCTTTGTACTCCTCTTCAAGGACATCTTCAGTCTTCTTATATAAATTCTTCCACGCTCTTGTAGTTCTTTGTACAACTTCTTCAATTTTGTTTTGTAAGATGGAGAATGCCCTATATTTAGGTGTAAACCTTTTATTATGCCATATGACTACTTGAGTTACCTGTTCTTTTATCAAATCAGGCAATATGTTTGCTAGGGTTGATTCCCTCATCTCTTTCTCTATCATTAGACAGAAATGCCATCTATCTTCTACAATTTTGGACAATTCCTTTGGCAATTTTCCATCTAGTTCAAGAGGTGTATACTTGAATTGTGCCATTAATGCATAGATTGATTCTTCAATGCTATTTTATTCCTCTCTATTGAACTTAGTGAAATCAATCTCTTTTATTTCACTTAAGTCTCCATTCCTAATCTTCTCACATAATATATCAACTGAAGACTTAGGAGGATGACTTACCTTTTCATTTTGATCTTCTTCATCAGTATCAGGTTGAGCCACATTTCTTTTCTTTTTCCTTGGCTCTTCTTGTGCCTTCTTGACTGACTTCTTTTTCTTTGTCACTTCCTCTTTGGCCTTTTGTGTAGAGGCCCTTGTTGTAGCTCTTGTTGTTGGCTTCTTAGGTGTTTGCACTTCAGCTTTCTTTGGTGAAGGCTGAGAAGCAGGAGGTGTCTTTGCCTTCCTTTTGATGACTCTACCTTTGATGGGTGCTTCCTTGGTTTCTTCTTACTCACTACTCTCATCTTTGTCTTTGCCTTGGCCTTGTGAAAATTCAAATGGCCCTTGTTCTAGCTCATCCTCATCTTTCTCTTCATCATCTTCTTCTTCTTCACTAATCTCCTCTGCTTCACCTACTGTACTTGTTTCTTTAACACCAAATTTCTTCTTTATCTTCTTCACCAACTTGTCCTTCTTTTTTACTACTGAGGCTCTCTTGAATTCTGTAACAACTCTTGATTTAATAGTGTCAAATGTTCCAAATGCCTTTGCAAATTTGTCCATTTCCTCAGCAAGTAATGTTGTGATGGCTATAGAAGCTTGGTCAACATAAAGCTCATATCCAAATGGTCTAAGACATCTTGTTCTTGGAAGGACTACTTGAATGTAAGTATAGTCAATGTCAATCTGAAAGCATATGTCATTTACATGCTTTTCCACTAGTGAAATTGGTATCCTCATTCTTTTCTTCATTGCATTTTTGAAATCATCAAAATAGATAGTCATTTGATCATCAAAGCTATCTCCCATTTATGCAATGAAATCATTTATTGGATCAACAATAGTTTTATTCTGACTCTAATTGACTTTGCCAAATGAAGGGAATTCCTTCATCGCATAAAAGAACATACAAACCAACACTGAACCAAATTTACACTGTGCTCCCTTGGACTTTCTAATAGCTCCAAGATTTTCATTTATATGTTGCAACATGAGCTCTATAAGGAAATGGGTGTGGTCTTTCTTTACAAGCTTATATGCCACATTCACTGCTATGCAAGGTACACTATTCAACCTGTTGGATTGATAAAACTTATGTGATATGATCCTTATAGAAAAGTTTAGAAGGGGATCAGTTATGGTGTCTATGGTCATGCCTCTATTGTTCCACTTTGCTCTTGTATTCTTCTCTATTGTTTCCTTCTTTTCACTTCTTAATGTCTTGGGTCGATCTAGGGTTGGAAATCCTGTAACCCTATGAACCATTTTCTTGGTAATCTTGACTAGTCCTTGTTCTAACTATAATGCTCCATCATGGATTTTGCTAAGTATTATACGTATCCACTCAGTTTTGAATACGATTGGAAAAACTAGGGCTTTGGTTAAACCCTTCTTCTCTATGATAGAAAACTCATCTTTCAAGATACCATTATCACAAAGTTTGTCAAAGGCATTAAAGATTTCCAAGTCTCCTATGGCTCCCATTTTACAATTATAACTCTTTCACACATCCTAAACCATAATGAATTTTTCAAGGATGGCAGATAGGGCACCAGTGGGATCGCTTTTTAATGCAACTTCTAGTATAGGTCTAAACTCAGGTTGCTTAACCTCGTTGCTAACAAGTTGAATCTCATGGCTCATTTTCCCTTGGGTCATCTTTGAACTAGATGCCATTTATAATTGAACTAGGGTTTAATGATGAAAGAAAACTTCACAAATTGTAAAACTTGGCACCTGAAGGAAATACCTACATAAATTCTTAGATTGCTTGGGTAGATGCTAAATTGCTGCAAAACATTGATTGAAAGCTTGAAAATCACTCAGTCGTGCTCCTGGTAATTGCTCTTCATTTGAATGGCTCAAAAATGAATCAATTTTCACCTTTAAGTGACACAAAAGACTTTCATTTAATGCATTTTTGTACCTACACCTGTCGCTTGACTTCCAAAAGTTTTTCAACTCGACATCCACTCGGAAGCTATACTTATCTACTTACTTTGTTAATAACTCGGCCTCCTCTTGACTTGTTAACTTGGCATCCAAAGATAGTTCGGCATCATCATTCAAGTTTAGTCTTAGCATCTTATCTCATGCAGATTTATAATTTGCAATGCTTCTTCATGGTTTAGGGCTGATGTATGATACTTCCTTATATGTATCAGCCCTGTAGGGTCATCTTGTGATTAACTGGATGAGAAATGATCACTTGACCTTATGGGTGAAGTGACCCTTTCATTGGATGTACATGATCCATCCTTTTTTTGCCATGTCTTCTTCATATCTACTTTTATGTGTTCCACATTAATCTTTTCTTTGCCCTTATTTACTTCAGTCTTGGGTGCCTTGGCTTTTGTTGGACAATTCCTGCTGACATGTCTAGTTTTCAAGCAACTGAAGCAAGTAGTTTGGTTCAATCATCTTTTATAGTTCCCCTTGAAATGTGTCCTTATGCAATTCTCAGGTATATGTCCATACTCTTGACAATAGTGACAACTTTTCCTTGTATTGTAGTCCCAATTGTAATGGTGTTTATAGTTGTCCCTTCTTACATGTTGGTTTGGTGTCCACATAGGCTTTGATCTACATACAAAGGCTCTATGTCCATACTTCTTGCAATTATGGCAATGTCCATCAAATCTTTGTGTCCTTGTGAGTTTGGACCTGCAATCTTGTGTCATATGTCCTTGTATGTTGCACTTGTGATAGTAACCCTTGCTTTTGGGTGTGTTTGGCTAATTGATTCTTCTACTCCTGTAAACATTAGCAGTATGCCCCTTTTTGTTATAGTAATGACAAGTGGGTTTAGAATCCTTACCTTTTTCACTTCTTTGCTCACCACTCTTTGATGATTCTCTAATTTTAGTGCTGTTGTATCCAAGTCTTGATGTATCATGGGTGGATCTTGGGAATTTCATCAACTATTCAAAGTACTTGATGGCTTCACTTGACTTGTTGAGATTCTCTGCTACCTCTTTTTCTGTGTTCAATTCATTCTATAGTTGTTCATTCTACATCTTCAAAGTAGAGATCTCAATATCTTTTATATTGAGTTCATGATGAAGGTTCATCATTTGGGCAAGTGTATCCATTTGCATGTTTGAGATCCTTGTTAATTTAGTACATTTTTCATCCAGTCTGTTTGCAAGATTTCTTTTGTCATCTCCATCATGACTCTATCCTCAACTACTCTTTTCTTTTGTTCAGTGATTTCACATAACATTATGGCCTGTGATTCATATTCCATCTTAAGAGATCTTATCTCTTCTTCTTGAACTTTCTTTTTCTCCATCAGTTATGCTATTGCTGCATCAAACTCTTTGGTGTCTCCATTGGCAAACACTTGTGTGGTATCAATCTCCCTGTAGTTTATATCATTTTCAGCTATGGCTATCTCTTTCCTTCTTTTCAAGGATTTTCTGAATTCCACTCTAGCTTCTTCTACCTTGTGTAGAGCGAGATGCACATCTATCACCTGGTTCTCAATGATCTTTCCAAGTTTGAAAAATTCCATCTTTAGATCTTTTCCTTTAAGCTGTTAGGTTTCTTCTTGAGAGGACTCAGCTCTGATACCAATTGTTGGAATGTCTTAATGGAAAGAATGCTTCTGAGAGGGGGGGTGAATTAGAAGTACTAGCTTTTAACCTATTTTTAAATCTTTAATAACATATTATTTAAATGAACATGCATGCATATAAACATTAAGAAATCATGAGAAACATACATGCATCACCACATAACACTTGAGATTTTGGTAGCCAAGAAACCCTTCATGAATAAGAAGGTAAAACTGGGGTGGGGATGATACCCACAAAATTACTACAGCAATAATGTTTGACCACTTCTGATGGTCTGCCCTGTTAAAGGCCTACCCTGTTAAAGGCTTTACACTATGTCAATAGTGACCTAGTTAAAGGATTTAAAAACACTTTACATGAAGTGTTACCCTATTAAAGGATTTAATCACCTATTTAAAGGATCTACAAAATAGCTATTAAGCTAACCTATCAACATAAGATTTCCTTTCTAATACAATGGCTAGAGAGTATTAGACATAATAAACCTGATACCTTACAATCCTTTGATTGCTGAATATAGGCACATGATCTGCTTACTCTGATCTTGATCCTCTGAGATCTGATTCTCATTTGTATCCCTTGCTTTGTTCTAATCAACTGAGTATTTTAACTATTGTTCTCTTCCTCTAAGTCTTTATACTCTTTACTCTGAACTGCAGTATAACTTCTTCATACACTCCTTCGTCCATCACAACTTTTTTTTTAATGAGATTTTTTCTTCATTATAAAGACATTCGAAGACTTAGGGTTAGATATGGATCTATGATTCATATTGAATCTCTTTTTCCTACTTATTCCTTGCACTTTTCTTATTGGTTGCATGCCTTCTCCATTTTTCTTATTGGCTACATGCAGATTGAATAGGAAATACAAAAGATTCGATCTTATCATTTTAATCTTTCGAGATTCATCATATGTTGGCCATGAAAATAGTTTACATCTGAATTAGTGAAGTTAAAAACTCATATGTGCATTCTGTGTTACTCAGCACTTACTGATTCCTGATGCTCGACACATATAATAAATTGGCTTAGTCAACTCTTGTTACATTTCTATTTTGCTTGACATCGTCTTTGACTTAGCACTCAAATATCACTCGGCTCCTATATCATGCTCGACACCTGAAGGTTGCTTGACACCTGAAGATCAATCAACACCTATTGGATTTCTTGACTCGGCATACATAGTGTGCTCGACTCCAATGTAGAAAGTGGTTAAGTGTGTTGGCAGTCACATGTCAAAACCATTCTAAGACTAACAGGATATATGTTATCATGAAATCTATTGAAAGGGTTTATAAATTATCCTATGATCCCTTTTGATGAATTATAAAACATGAAATAGGTCCCTAGGGGTTGTAGAACCTCTAGGGACATATATTGTCATGAGATATGTCAAAATGGTTCATATGTTAACCTATGACCCATTTGGACCCAATTAAACAAATAAAATACATCCCCAAGGATCGTATATATGACACCTAGGGATAAATGTTATAACTAAACGCATTAAAAGGGGCCATAGGTTATCCTACAACCTTTTTTAATCCATTAAAACATATAAAATAGGTCCCTAGGGATCCTAGGACCCCTAAGGACATATAATGTTATCAAATACATTAAATGAGGTCATAACATAGCCTATGACCCCTTTCAATTGATCATAGTAAATTAAATATGTCCTTAGGAGTCCTACTAGCCCTAGGAACATATGTTGTTATCAAATATGTCAAAAGGAGTCATAGGTTATCCTATTACCCTTTTCTACCCATTTCAATAAATAAAACAAGTCCTCGGGACTTATTTTGTCATAAAATGTGATGAAAAAGGTCATATATTATACTATGACCCCTTTCAACCCATTTAAACATATGAAATTAGTCTGTAGGGGTCCTAGGACCCATAAGAACATATGTAGCCATAAAATTTGTTGAAAGGGGTCATCAGTTAAATCGTATGATCCCTTTCAACCCATATGAACTATGTTAAAATGTCCCTAAGGGTCGTAGAACACCTAGGGATATATGTCTTCCAAGCATTTTCCTATGCTACTATGGAAATATTGGAAATAGAGAATACTAAGAGGGGGAGTGAATCAATATTTTTACAAACTTTAGCCCAAAATTGGATATTATTAATTGCCTTATAACTTGCATATGAAAGAAAAATAATTATACTAAATGGTAAACATAAACATATAATAAGAGAACTCATAACATCATGTTTTGTTAACTAGGGAAATCCTGGCCAACGGAAAACCTTGGTTGGAATGGTGCCCACAAAATGATCCACTAATAAAATGTATCTAGTTATAGATATTGGCCTTGTTATTAGTCTTTTACATGCATATAGTGTCTTGATCCTTGTTAGAGAATTTGCACCTCTTTAGAAGCCTTAGCCTCGTTAAGAGTTTCTTCAAGCCTATTAGAAGTTGGTGCATATACATATACAAAATACTCTACATGCTTAGCCCACTTCCCAAACATGTAACTTAAAATGTAAAATTCTTTGATAGGAAAGGATAGATACAAAAACCTCTTTCATATTGAAAATATCTTCAATATCTCAAACACTCTTCAAGTTCATCACAAAACTAGAAATCCTCTAACCATACATCACAATTTTCACACCATACAATTTGTGTAGCCTTCATATGAAGTACACATAACCTCACATTCACATTTTTACTTTATATCTTTACATTTCACAAAATGTTGTCTAGTCAATGTTCATTCTTTCATACACTAAACAAAATAAAAGATTAACTCTTGCCAACTTAGGGTTAACATATAGGATGTCATCTCTAATTAGTCAAGTAATTATTTTGTAAATAAAATATTTCCCTAACTCACAATTAACCATCTCCGTTTATACTTTGTTCTTCCTACACATTGCCACAACTAGTAAAACTTCTATATATTCTGTTGTACTGATCATACTAACTTGCACTCTAGAATACATCATCATCATAGTCTGCACTACCTTTCCACAAGTGTGCACATTCTAATAATATCTTTGTCAACTAGGTATACCAAAAATGTATCTCCTCTACTGGATAAGTTAGCTAATACTTAGACAATTTTCTAAGTCTAACTGTTGTATCTTTATTTGTACATTGTACCTTCTTTATACAAGATATATATTTCCATAAATGTTAACTCCAACTTATTTAATTAACAAAATTTCCAGCAATCTCCCCCTTTGGTATTCGTAGCAACATATGGGAAAATTGACTAAGTCCCAAAATGTTGATACAAAAGTTTCAAAAACATGGCCTTAACAAAATAAAAAATTTGTGGATCATCATATTTTATAACCATTTATCCTTATATCTCCTATTGTATTTTGACTCCCCATTTGACTATAATATTTCACATGACTAATACCCCCCCTTCAATACATCATACTATTCCTCATTTCATTATACAATTTTCCTATATTACTCCCCATTTGACATCAATGACAAAGGTGTCAAAACTTATATAGTGGATAGGCATGTCATACTGTCATAAAAAAATATATTTAGGCTCTTGAAATTCGTCTGCCATGAATATTTTATTCCATCAGATATGTTGAGTAGGGTGCAAAGGTCATAAGATGTTACTTCCATTGCTTTTAGGTCTGAGTAGAAAAACTTCTCAAAAGATGTCTTTGTGTTAAGACTTTCCTCTATCCATTGTTCCAGAGTTTCTATAATATTTAATTATAAATATCCTCTCAAAAGTGAGAACCTCTTGGTTCACCTTTCTCTTTTCATCTCAATAAGACTTATTTGATTACAAGTCTTTCCTATTTGTGCCTTAATATCTTCAATCTTTTGGTTAGGTTGTTGAAGTTGATCTACCAATGCTAGTAGTTCTTCATTTTTTCTCTTAATCTCATCATCACTATCCTTGTTAAACTAAATGACACTAAGCACTTAGCATATAGTGATTTACCTTCTTTCTCACATCTTCTTATCTCCTTGAATGGATGCAATATTAGAAAAAGTTTTGAACTCAACATCAAAATCTTGTTGATACAACTTTTACTCTTTCCTTTGTGCTAGATTCTATCAAATTTGTAGTCAAAGTGATCTAAAGTTTCTCTATGACTTCCATTAGAGATATTTGCAAGATTTTCACCTTGCTATTTTTTTCAATGATATTTCTTAGTGATGAGATAAATTCAAACTAATCATCATCATCACCTACCAGTGTTATGAGTGTGAGGGTTGTCATAGAAGAAAGATGTACACTTGCCTTAAATTTTCCTCTTCCTCCTTTTCCTTCTTCTCCTCTTTTTCTTTTCTTTTATTCTCTTCTTCTTATTCTTGTCTTCCTCTTCATTTTCTTATCTTCTTCTCCCTTCCTCTTATTCTCTTCTTCTTCCTTCTTTTTCTTTTCTTTTTCTTCCTTCTTCTATTAGTCTTACTTTATCTTGTTATCTTCTTCCTTTTTATTTCTTTCTTTTTATCTTTTCCCTTCCTTCTTTTCTATTCTTCCTCTTTCTTCTTTTCTTCCTCTTTTAATTTTATTTGTTCTTCCTCCACCTTTCTCTTCTTTTCAATCATCTTCTCTCTTTTTTTTTTCTTCTTCTATTTTTAATTTCTCTTCTCCTTCTCTTATTGTTTTCTCTTCTTCTTCTTTCTTTTATTCTTTTTATTCTCTTCATCTTCTTCCTTTGAGCTAGTATAGCTGATCAAATTTCCAACATTAGGGCCATATTCCTTAAATGGATCTTATGCTATGTCAATTTTGACCTTTTTATTGTCAATTTGCATTGTATCTATGTCAATGGTAATATGATGCATTGTTACTACTAAATTATTTATATCTACCATCATATATATTATTTCTTTCTCTATTTTTTCATTGGATTCTTATTAGTTGTCTCCCATGATTAGTATAATTCTAGTCTTGCTCCTAAGCTAGGGTTGAAGACTCTTAAAAATACCTACAAGGTGCTCCTCACTGCCAAATTGACATAATTTTATTAGCTAATTTTCTCTAATCCCTTTGCCTTCATCAGGTACCCCTTATCTTTTTTTCATTAACCTCTTTATAGAGATATTTACAAATATCATCCTTAATTTCTTCAAATATTATATTAGACAATATCAACTCTACAATAATAGAATTCTCATGCTCCAATCTATCAATTCCACTATCTAGATGATAAAACTTGTTTAACAGCACAAAATTCCCTTTAATTTAATTATTTTAATGTTTTATCTTCTCAATCTCAGGCTTCCATGTCTTTCTTCATGTGCTCACAGGGTTTTGTTGCTTCTGTACTAGATTTTCAAGCTCTATTTTTCCTCACATTTTCTTCATAGGAATATTTGGCATTATTTCCTTGTGGCTCTTTCTAGGTCCTACTACCATGGCTTTCATCATTTTCGTTCTTGGAGAGTCAGAGGATTCTTATTTTACTTTAGTTAATCTAATGGATTTTCTTTGACTCCAACCATTTCCACTTTCTCTTCTTCTTCTAATGGTTTGGATGGGGGAATAGTAGGTGTAATAGGTATCTTCTCCTATGACACTACTGCATGTTGTGTTATAGGTGCTACTATAGATGGCACTACTATTATGACTCCCTCATATGGTCTTGCTAATGCCAAAGGTTGGACATACATTACCAATTTTTATCTATCTAACTCTTCTATTGTCATCCTAGCTTGTTGCATGATCTTCTTCTTCACGGTTTCAACACTTTTCTCTGTTGGTTTCCTAATCTATACTTGGTTGATTGTTTGCATCATCTCTTCATGAGTTCTAAAGCTTTCAAAATATTCATTCTTATTAGATTTTAGGATTATTTCATCATGTCCCTTAATTTCCTCTTTTCTTACTTCATAGCCAAGTGGCTCAACATACAACATTCTAGGCTCAACTGCCTTGATATATGTGAAATCAATATCAATCATGAAACCAATATTATTTTTTTACTTCTCTACCATAGTGGGAAGTACTCTATATCATCCCTTCATTTCATTTTGAAAGGTCTTCATGATAAGATTTCTATTGCTAGTGATCTCATCAATATGATGTTTCTCGTGCATCTCAGATATCTTCTCCATATAACACTTATCACTCCTAAGTAATTCAACTACCGACATAAAAGGGAATCTTTTGATCATATGGGAAAATATGTGAGTTGTCAAAGATTGAAATCTGAATTGAGTATGCTTAACTTTCTTGTCCTTTCAAGATTCTCAACCAACTACGCTCTTAATATTTCACTCAAGTTGAATTTTTCTCTCTCAATGAAAATTTTATAGGCTATATGTATGAATCTAGTTTCCACATCATCACTTCTTGAACTAGAGCATATCTTTGTTGTGATAATCCTACTTAGAAATTTTGCATAATCTTGTTTTATTTTGTTTATCACTATTTCTCTTCCATTGTACATAGATTTAGTATTATTGAGTACCATTTTCTTAATATTTTTTTCATTTACTAGTACAATTCCCTCATTACATAATCTAGTAACTTCATGAACTAGGTTAGTTGAGATTTCTATAATATTATCCCCTAGCCAAAACCTTCCATCATGAATTCTACTAAGTATGATCTTAATCCATTCTTCATTGTAAAACTCATAGAAAAATAGGAATTTCACAAGGTCATTGTTCTTCAGATGCTCAAAATATTTCCTAAAGCTTATATTCTAGTT
Organism: Cupressus sempervirens; assembly: GCA_028749045.1. Taxonomy (NCBI): domain Eukaryota; kingdom Viridiplantae; phylum Streptophyta; class Pinopsida; order Cupressales; family Cupressaceae; genus Cupressus; species Cupressus sempervirens. The sequence continues at coordinate 400,295,596 of CM053792.1, read as the reverse complement.
ATAGATTAGGTTGAACTCTTTGGAGATATGTTCTTCTCCAAAATTTTCAAACTTTCTTCTGATATAACTGCTCACATCCTCTAGATGAATGATGTTTTCCAAAAATTTTGAAAATGGGACACTAGGGTCATCTACCAAGGGTTTCACAGGGTTTATCTTCATCTTAGGTCCTGTTATGTCCTCAAAATTATGAATAAGAAATTTTTCCATTTTAAAACTCAAATTCTTAACTCAATTTGTTGCTGATATGCTTGCATAAAACTAAAATACCTCGAGTCAACATGTAATTAAGATTTTATGGACTCCACACTTCAACCCACCTTGATCTAGCTTCCAATTAGCTTTCACTTTACACTTTACTAGTTTTTTACTTTTCACATGATCAAATGGTACATAGGATCTTGTTCAAATCCATTAAATCTCACCAGATCCATTTTTGCATGAATTGTACAATTACACAATTTTAAAAAATGTTATTTCTGATTATGAGTAAAGTTGTTTTCTTTTTGCACATTCACATATGATCTCCAAATGACATGCATTCTTAACCATATATTTAATCCATCATGAACTAACTCATATTGGTGGCCCAAAATGTAACTTGTCATCTGCTATATTATAAAGTCTTTCTAGTTCTTATCCCATTACAGAAGATGTTTAATTCAAATAGGTTGAATCACAAATGCTTTCTAACTTTAGTCTTTCTTTAAGTGAGTCAAATGACTATTCTCTCACTGCTACATGTGATTCTAATAGATCTTTTTCTTTAAGAAATACTTCTTAGAATTATTCCACATCCTCTCTCAACACATCTTTCTGACTGTTATTGAAGCTATCATTACTTCTAACATTTCTATAGTTGTTCATTTTGAAATTTGGGTTCATATTGACGTTCCCCATATCCATTCTACAAAATATTTTTATATGAATGAAGGTATTGCATAGAATACACATTGGTCATTATTTATATGATTAGGTCCAGGATGGTCAATAGGTGCTCTACAATTCTTGGCAAGGTGTCCAAGGTTGTTGCATTTGTAACACACAATATTCTTGCTTTCTCCATTAACTCCTTCACTGGATATTCTTCTCTATCCTGCAAGGTTAGTACCTCTAAACATTCTACTATTACTATCAATTTTAGGTTTCTTACAAGCAATTTATTTATGACCAAAACCATGATTGTTATAATAGAAAAAATTAGTGACATGTTTAAATGGATTACCTATGCATTCTCTTTTGATATGACCAATTACATTACATGTAAAGCATCTACCTTTGAATTCATACTTTACTTCCTTAGGTGATTTAGCTTGTTCAATTTCCTCAGTTTCATCAATTTTCCCAGGTTGGTCAACTTGTTCAATCTCCTTAAGTAAGTTATCAGATTGGTTCATCTCAACTTTGTTTGGATCTTATTCCTCTTCTTTAGGCCAATGAATCTTTGAAATAATTTCCTTTTTGGCTTCATATCCTTTAGCTGAGTTTTCTCAAATATAATTTCTCATCAATTTTCTCACTACTAGAATATAACTTCTCTAATTGTTGCATAGTCTAGGTTACCTCTCCTTTCACAATAGTATTGTACTTCTCATGTTCTTCATACTCTAATTTGGTGGATTCAAAGTTTGGTTGTAACTTAAATTATAAGATGGGATATGAGATCTGTATTCTTAGATTTCAGATCTGAATCAATTTCACCATTTTTTTTTAGACTTAACTTTAGTCTAGTGATCTTCAACTCACATTTTAGGATCTCATTTTCTTTCTTCAATCTTGAAACTTTGTTAGTATCTTTTTTTTGATTTCTTATTTTCTTTCTAGATTTGAGATGATTATTCTTGTCCTTTAACTTGCCAATGTAGAATTTTGCATCTTCGTACCTTTCTTTTAGGCTATCTCTTTCTTTCGTAAGAATATCTATATTTTCAAGAGCTTCTTCTAGGTTCTTCTATAACTACTCCATATCAATAGGGATCTTCCTCAAGATATTATTCTTCACTTGAGTAACTATGCTATGATACCAATTGTTAGAAATAGATAACATTGAGGAGAGGGGTTAATCAGTATTCTACAAACTCTAGCCAAAAACTAGATATTATTAATTTCATTTTAACTTGCATATGAAAGAAAAATTATTATATTGAATAATAAATATAACCATATATACAATCAAAGAAATCATAACACCATGTTTCATTAACTAGGTAAACCCTGGCCAAGAGAAAACCCTAATGGGGATGGTACCCACAAAATTATCTACTTTAAATCAAAAGTACCTGGTTAAAGATATTCAACATATTAGGAGTTTGTTATATGCATTTAGTGTCTCAATCCTTGTTAGAGGAATTATGCCTTGCTACAAGCCTCAACCCGATTAAGAGTTGATTAAGGCATGTTATGAGTTGATACATATACATATACAAAATATTGTGCAAGATGATCCCATTACCCAAACATGTAACTTACAATTTAATTCATTGACACAAAAAGATAGAAACAAAAACCTCTTGCTTGTTTTTGATATCTTCAATATCTAATATCACTCTTGTTGTTCTTCACAAAACTAGCAATCCTCTAATCATACATCATAATTTGCATACCATACAATTTTCCTAGTCTTCATAGGAAGCACACATAAACTCGTATTCACATTTGTACTTTATATGTTTATAATTCTCAAAATGTTGTCTACTTAGTCTTCATTCTTTCATACACTTAACAAGCTACAAAATTAACTCTTTTCCACTTGGGTTTAACATCATGATGTCATCCATAATTAGTTAAGTAATTATGTTATAAATAAAATAATTCCTTAACTCACTATTAATCATTTTCTATTATACATTGTTCTACCTGTACATTGCCACAACTAGTAACACTTCTATATATTCTTCCATACTGACTCTACTAACTTGTGCTTCAACATACATCATCATTTCTTGTACTACCTTTTCACAAGTGCACATATTCTAATAAAGTCTCTCTTAACTATGTATACCAAAACTATATCTCCTCTACTAGATAAAATGGCTAATATTTAGATAATTATCTATGTGATTTTTATTCATAAATTATACCTTCTTTATACAAGATATATGCTTCCATATATGAAAACTCCAACTTGTCTATTTAGCCAAATTTCCAATAGAAAGCTCCTATTTGGGTCAGTGCAAGAAGCTGGGTCTCACTTTTGCCCAAAAAGTGGAAGTGTTTTTCCTATTTTTGAATTTTTTTGTCAATTGATATCAAAATTTGAGGCATTTAGAGATTGAACATAAAAAAATTCATAAATAAAAATTGTAGTGTTTAGAATCTAGTTTTTGAATATGTAATTTATTTGTGTACCCATGTGATAGATTATTTTTTTGGTATGGATCTTTAAAAACCATTTTTTATAAATGTCTGTTTCAAGACCATACCACACTCATGTACAGACAACATAATTTGACACAAATAAATTAATTTTCGCAAATCCTTTTAAAGGGAGTTACCTAACACACCTAAGATTGATGATAATATTTTTCCTTAATTTTTTATTGAATAATTTATTTTTATTACTAATTAATTGGCTATAAAGGTAAATTTTAAAACCTCTCGTATACAGACCACATAATTTGATCAAAATCTCACTTTTTTCAAAAATTATTATTTTTAACCTCAAAAGAATTGTATGTAGATTGATGACATATAAATTAATTTAAGAAAAATTATAAAATAAAAAAGTTATAAAGTTTTAGGGAACTTCACTATTTTACATTTAGGTACCACCTTTCATTAACAAATAATGCAAAAATAGTAAATAAAATTATAACACTATTAAACTTATATTTCTAAAATCAAGATAGTAAGAGCTCTAATGATTTTTTGTTTCATTAAAAATTTTGATCGAGAAGACCCTCTAAAAATTATGGCAAGGCGTAAATTTGTTTGTTCAATGCCTTAGCCAAATCTTGAGAGGTCAAGGCATAGGCTTGGTCTCACCAAGCCTATCCCAAACCAAAATCTGAGGTAGGAGAAAAAAATCCCACCCAATGTTGTAAGAAACGGGTACCCATTTTGAAAAAGTCAAATTGGCAGACCAAATCCCCCCCCCCCCCCCAAAAAAAAAAAAAAAAATTTAGAATTTTTAGAAATGGGTACCCATTTTTTTAAAGTTAAAAACGGGTACTCATTTCTAAAAATAATTTTTTTTTATGTTTTCAAAAACAAGTACCCATTTTTTCAAAATTAAAAATGGGTACCCGATTTTTTAAAAAAATGGGTAGTCGATTTTTTAAAAATGGGTTCCCATTTTTTAAATTTCGGATCGGGTGCTCCAGCCTAAAACGGGTGCCTAATTTTTAAAAATGGGTACCTATTTCTAAAAGAGCATAATCTCAATCTGCGGACTTTCACAAAATTGAGACCCAACTCCTTACTTCTACCCTTTTCATAGTTTCCAATATACTTTTTTAGTTTCCATTTTGCTTCAAAAATCTAGAAGCTAATATGTTGTGACCTGTTGTAGTGATATAGCACAATATTCTGATCCCTTCTATACTTTTAGATGATATTTCAGGCATAATTCTACTTCCCAACTTTGAAATTACTTTAATCTCGTTGTTTCTTCATACTTGAACCCCTTTTCATCATAGTTCCATATGTGTGTTGGGTCATAATGATTATAATCATCCAATGTTTTTAATTTCTTATAATAAAAATATGCAGAAATACTTGGTCATAGAATCACTCCTACATTCCTATCTACACCCTCTACAATCCTTATTGTCAAATTAGGATGGCATTTATGAAATCCAACCCACCATGATCTATGCGGTAATATAGGTTTTGAATGGATTTGGGCTTGTTTGGAAGATGTGTGACACATGTGACTTAAGTTGACTAACCTCTAATCCATTACCAAGTTGAGCTAAATCTTTAATGCACTAAATAACTTTTATCTCTTCTTCAAGGATGAAATTTCTAGCAATCTCTTGGTTTTCATTTTTGTGAGTCATGCTAGCCAATATGATAAGATTCTCATAGAGATTCCCCAGTTCTTTGCCACTAGTCTTATTGAAAATAAATTGTCTTAAAAAAATTCAATATAGTATTCCATTTCTCTTCTATCCATTCATTTTCTTGGAAACTTTTCTTATTTTTTTGATGTTGAGAGGAGTTGATAGCTCCATCTAGACTATCTATATTATTGGAAACAAGATTTTATGTTGTGTTATTAGGATTTTGTCTTGTTGAATAGTCATCGTCATCTAAGAACATATAATTTAACACCTAATAGATGATGAGATTTCAATTTTTGAGAATTTCTTTTTCTTATTCTCTTTCCTATTGTCATAATGCCTAAATACAAAACATCATTTATTAAATTCCATAAAACATAAACCATATTCTCTAGATATTTGATTGTTCCTTGAATTATTGAAAATAGTTTGATATAGAAAATATCATTTCTACTAGATTTATTGAGCATTTATCTTCACACAAATGTTTTTTTTCTCTTAGAGTTAACACCATAGTACATAATAACACACAATTTGAGCTAAGACAATGTTTAGTAACTCTCTTCAAAATGAAATATTCATGGACCTGTCATATTCACTCAAATAGTCTATTATAATCCATCATATAATCTAATATTATTTTTGGGAATGAAAATACATTCATTTTTACATATTAGTTAGTTTCCATTTTATCATATGCTATTATATTTTTAGATTTATTATGTTTTCTTCCAAAAATAAGTTCATAGTGTATGATGGATTATAACTTTTGATTATTTAGTGCTAAGCTCATCTAAATTTTCATGCACCTACATATTCATTGGACAAGTATAGAATAGAATTCAACACAACAAGGAAAAGTGGACTATGCATATAATGATATAGTATGTGGCCTATAAAATACTATACTATAATAACATTGAAACTCAATCTATAAATATATGGTAAAATAGCTCCACAAAAATGTATTGTGGTGTTCTTTTTTTGAAAATATAGAAACATACTATATGGATTTTAACAGATTTATATAGGGCATAGTTATATAATTTATATAGTATGCTGTTATTTTTGGGAGAAGCAATAGATTTATGCAATGCATAATGACATAGTTATATAATATGTTGTCATTTTTGGAGAAACAATATTTACAGTACAAAAATAAGAGGGACATAATTTGTATAGTATTTTTTTATTTGTTGAGAAATAATATTGATATAAGAAATAAGAGCTTTTTTTTTTATCAAGGTTAAAACAACTTTTTTTATAGGGGATATGAAATCTGAAATATTTTGTGTGTAAAGTTATTAAACTCAAAGTCCCAAATGAAATAGTGTTTCAACCAATAAACACACCTACAACCATTCCCAACTAAACTTAGTAGAGGCTAGCAGAAAAACCAATGACATAAAAAAGAAACAAACAAGCTAACAAAAGAAATTGAAACCAAAAAGAGACAACACAAACAAGGACATAGCTAGGCTAAATCTTCTACCTTATCTTTTAGCTCTTGCAAGTAACAATTTTTATCATCTCTTTGACATGTTTGATGTATTTCTCATCAGTCTTGGTCTCTTTATTTTGTTCCTTCTTTTTTTTGGAATGAGTTTTCTTACTATGTCAAGCATAAACTTCATCCACTTTAGTTTCCTATAGGTTGAGAACTAGCTTGACCTCCTTACCCTATTTTGAATTCATCAACCCCTTATTGAAGCACTCAATAGAATAATCCAAGAATTATTGGCATTTAGTTATAGCATCCTTGGTCATAACTTCTATTGTATCAATCTTCTTTCTCAAATCTTCTATTACCTCTTGAGCCCCCTACTACTCACTAACAATCTTGATCTACCCAAGCCCTACATTATTGCTTTGCATCTCCTCAATTCTCCATTTTTAGGATCTACATACTATGTTCAACATTTTGAGAGAATGAAAAGTCCATTTTCTCAATATGAGAGAATACAAGGAGACTACTGTGGTAGTTTTCAAAACCCCATGGGGTTGATCGACGACTAGATTCTTAAAGTCATCCATAGTGAATTTGACATTGCACACATCCTTATTAACAACTTGTAATATGGGGTTTCTCACCTTCCTCTTTTCTTTTTCTTCTCAAAATTCTTTATCCCTTTTCTCAAACTATTTGGAATTAGGAGACATTCCTTTTACCCTTCCATTCTACATATTTAAGAGATATATAAACATCATGGCCTATTGAATCTTAATAATAGACACACCTAATGTCTTATCTAGGTTCCTCCTCCTCCAGATTAATCAATGGGGACACATTATCTTTTTTATTGGTACTTGTAGTTGTGCTCATCTCATCCCAAGTCAACTAATTTTATTTATCTCATTAACCACAGATGTTTTTTTTTTTTTTCTAAGAGGAGCTTGGAGAGGGATAGGACCATATACCACCTTCAAACAATCTTTAAACCAATTCAAAAAATCCCACTTCTTTCAAAATATCCATTTCCATTTTCGCTTTTCCTTGACAAACTTTATCATCTTTCTCTTCTTCATAATTGTTGTCTTCCTTATTATCAAAGATTGGATCTACATAATTGACCTTATCCTTATTTATTTTTTTAGAGCCAAAGGAATCTTTCACTAATTACCCTAAAAATCTTTTACCCTTGCCCATTGTTTCCCATGGTGCTTTCCTTTTACCACTATGTTCTTTAATTTTCTTCCGAATTAGGTCAAAAATAAACTTTTTAATATATCAACAAATCATCCTCATTAAACCCTCATGAATAGTGGGTTTTTTAGGATTAGACCTCAATGCATTAATATAGTAAGATAGTAAACATAATAGATAAAAAGGAAAACACACATTTTTCTCATATCTAAAGTGGTTTAACAACACAAAGTGGTAAGGATGGGCCCTATCATATCTCCTATCAAGATAAATTTATTCCATCATAAAAATAAGAGCATGACTCGAATAAATTTTAATAGAATTAGTAACATAAATTTAACTAACTAACCATATGTTTCTTTCTCAAATTTCTTAACACCCAATTAAAAGTACTTAAGATCCTAGAATATATGCTTACCTTTGGCACTCATGCTAGTAACTTCTTCCATTACTACAACATTGATCTTCTATTTCCTTCCTTCTAGATTGACTTCACTATTGTTATATAATTTTTTGAACATCTCACTAACCTTAGGTTTAACCATTTTCAACTTTTCTATATAACATGCCAGTTCCCCTTCTACTAGTTTATCCCACACTTCCTTCTCCTTCCTTCATTTTTCATAGTTATTAGGTTCCACTTTCCTCATTTTAGGACCCTTTTTCTCTATAAATTTATTAATGAAAACTTCACTAAAAATAAATAGTAGTAAAACTACTCATAATAAGTGTGAAGTAATAATTGTTGCAAAACTTCAACTCAAACATTTTGCAAAACTATTACATTTCATTTCCCAAAATTATTCTATTCTAAATGGAAGTAAATAAAATAACTCTATTTTTTCTTGATATATTTCCATACTTAATAAGTACCTTAATCTCATAACTAACCTTGTTCTTATGAATCCAAAACAAGCTAATACCCTTAGTTACCACTATGTTAACAAAATATTTAGCTACCATGTTCACTTCTCTATACAAGTGGGAAATATACATTCTATCCAAATTGATCGAGAGAGATTTATCATCATTTATAATATTATATATGGGGGTAAAAGTACAAAGCTATGTCACCTTTTAGGCTGACTTATCAAAACAACTGAATTTGAGTATCTTTATCTAAAAATCAATTTTGTCCAAGCATATGATCTAGATAAATTCATTCTGGCTAAGTGATATATGGTCTCACACTTTTCCAATTGGAAATGTCTATTCAAGGCATGTTTTATACTAGTTTGTATCTAATTACTAAAGAAATAAAATTATTTTAGAAAAGTTGCATTTCAATAACTCTTAGTATTTTTTATGATTTTTTTTTTAATAACTTATAAACACCATTTTATAGAGCTTAGAGTCAAGAATATTCTCATATAGAGTTTATAGTGTTTTAATTAGATATAGTATATTGTAAATAAAAAAATTCTACAAGCACATATTTTAACACTCAAAAAGATGTCAATTTTGAGAAAGAAAAAAAATATTAAATCATATCAAAAAAATTTAGAAATTATGTGGCATTCTAGAGGAGAGAGTCCTCTTTTAGAATGTGTAATTTTTCTCCTGGTTAGAATAGATTTGTTTTGAAAAATGTGGTGGGAGAGAAAACTATCAATTACAGGTGAGTTAAAATTTGAATCATTATAAAAGAGAAAGTATATGTCCAAATCTTTTCTTTTTTTTTTATTGTACTAGTTATATACATTATGTATAACATAGGCTGGGATCAAAGGGAAATAAGTTTATTTCCATCTAGTTTTGTGGTGGGAACTAGACCCCTAATTTTAAGCATTTTTCAGTAGCTAAAAAATTATCTATAAAAATTAGGAAAGTATATAAATTCTTATTCCAAATAATTATTAAAAATTATAATCCTAAACTTCAGCCATTTCTACAAATTTCATTAGTTTACTTCATTTTCAAATTCAAAATAGTAATGCCAATTTTGTGTCATTGAAGGTGTACAGTTATACTTTTGTTATCATTTTCCTTTACAAAAGGGTGACATAAGTTTGTGCTTTTACCCATGGAAAACAAAGGGATTGTACCTTTATAGAGGCAATTTAGGATATTAAGAGAATCTCTTTTTATCTATATTCCCCTAGCTTCAATGTTCCTTGCTATTCCATTCCCATATAAAAGACCCATCGCTTCCACCATACAATTGGATTGAAAGCCAAGTGGAATAACCATTGATTTGAGAATTGCATCCTCTTCATCCCTAACAATTGTTCCACAAACAAAAAAAACCTATATTTTCCTTTGCAACACTGTTAAAGTTCATTTTTATGCAACCCAAAGGAGGATAGTCCCATCTTGTATTTTGCTTTTTTTATTCATCATATCATCTTCATAATCCTTCATTCTACTTAAATTACCACCAGTGTCAAAATACACTTTCTCCTTACACATGGTATTAAAGTTCCCTATAACATTATATTTTATATGGATAGCTAGAAGATGGAAAGGTGTAACAATTTTCCTTAAGGAAAACTGACACCAAGATCAAGAAGCTCAAGAACTTAGCATAGCATGGACCAATAATGTATGATCATAATAACAATATGAGAATGAATATCTAATGTGAATACACACCAAAAGTGCCTATATATAAAGGCGTCTAGAATTACTAGGAGTCAGCAAAGTGATAAGTATGACAACTAAGAACATCTCCACCAAAAGTAGATTATCCTCCATTGAGCATAGAAGTTTGTGTGATGATAAGAGGATAAGCTTACATAGGTGTATCTCATGAAGAGATTTTGTAGAAATAATGTGCTTAAAATAAGTTGCTAAATCCTATGTTGTCAACAAGACAACTCGTATGAAAACACATACTCCTAGGTGTCTACATTACAACTAATATAATAATGAATTAACCTAAGTAAACTTATGTAAAGTGTAAATAGTAATTAATTATTTACAATAATACCCCCCCTTAAGTGAAACTTAAAGGAATGCACTTAAGCTTACAAAAAGCTATGATGCATCCTAGCTACTAGGCCATGTTAGGTACCATGTACAAATGCAATGTTGTACATACAATGCAATGAAATGTAATCTCTCTGAAAGTGGAGAAAGAGGGAAAACCTCATGGGAAAAACCCTCCCCCAAAAAGAGAGATATGTACAATAAAGAAGACAAGATTCATGTGACCACCCTTGGTGAAAAATTCCACACCCACAAGAGATCTTGCAAATGAAGATACTTGACCTTAGTGAAGGGTTTGGTAAAGATGTCTACTATCTATTACTTTGAAGCACAATACTAAAATGCAATGACCTACTCATGAATCAACTCTCTGATATAGTGCATATGAACATCAATATGTTTTGTGTGTTGATGTTGTACTAGATGTTTGGAGATTTCAATGGTACTATGATTATCACAATGTAAGACTGCAAGTCTTGCTATGTCAAAACCAAGCTCCTTCAAAATTTGTTGTAATCAAATAGCTTCTATAGCTGCATTCACAACTCCTCAATAGTTAGCCTCAATAGATGAAAGAGAAATATTATTTTTCTTTTTACTTTACCAACAAATGGGGCTAAAACCAAGATGAAACATATATCCTAAAGTGCTTTTTTAAGAATCAATATCTCCTACATAGTTTGAGTCTGTATAAGCTACTAAATATAGTCTAGTACAAGTTGCATAACATATCCCATATGTATGTGTACCCTGGATATAATGTATGATGCATTTGGTTTCCTTCTAGTGAAGTTCATGAGGCTCTTGCATGAAGAAAGAAACCATGCCAACTACAAAGGATATGTCAGGGAGTGTATGTGTCAAGTAGATGAGGCTTCCAACCAACTATCTATACAAAGTAGAATCAACAAGTGGAGTGGAACACTTTTCTTCTAACTTAACACTTGAAAGAAATGGAGTGGTTGTAGCCTTGCAGTCAAGAGCATAGTTGGGTTGTGATAAAGTGATCCCTAATGAAGACTAATGTATCTCGATACCAAGGAAATAATGAAGTAGACTCAAGTCTATCATCAAAAATCCATCCTCCAAAGTAGCCTTGACACTATCAATGATGGATTTTGTACTCCTTGTAATAATAAAGTTGAATCATCTAGCTGGAGAATGTAGAGATTTAGATCGAAATGACTTTTGGTGAACCTTGCTATGAGAAGGAAAAAATCCATCATGGCATACCAAACTCTTGGATCTTTTTTTAGTCCATAGATAGACTTTTTCAACTTGAAAACCAAGGTAGACCAAGGTAGAATCCTGAATGAACCCCTATGGCTACTCCATATAAATCTCCTCATAAAGATCACCATTCAAGAATGTGCTACTATAGCTAGTGTCAAATGAAGGGAGTTAATTTTTGCAACTGGTGCAAAGGTCTCAATTTAGTCAATATTAGGTACCTAAGAGAAACCTTTTGCAACAAGTCTAGCATTATGCTTATCCACTACAAACTTGGTCTGATATATCCACTTACACTGAACAAATTTTCTTCCCTTAGGAAGAGGGACTAAGTTTGATGCGTTGTTTCTCATAAGAGAATTATATTCTACCTCCATTGCTTGATCCCATTCTGGAATACCTGAAGCTCCTTTAAATGATTGAAGATTAGAAGAAACTGCAATATAAGCATGAGGGAGTGAGATGTGTTGTGATCTTTTCCTCCTAGTATCTAAAAGATTCCCTACCAATGGTCCTGTTGCATCCAATGTCCACTGAGCCCATTTAGATCTAGTAGAAGAAGATGTAGAAGGGATATCGTCAACCACATCTGGCTGATGCCTCTATTTGGGTCACTCATCACTAACACTCTCTTCAATGAAGGAGGAAGAAGGCAGATTTGAAGAAGTAAAGCTAGGACAACTTTCTTCAAAGTGTACACATCTCTCATAGAAAATGTCATATGTCTCTAGATCCATCAATTTTTAGGCTTTATGAGAGTCCACATAACCAAAAAAGATGCAAGGTTTTCTTTGAGGTTCCAATGCCTTCTATTTCTCTAGAGGTATATGTGCCCATGCTGGAAAACCAAAGACTTTGAAGTGCTTTACAAAAGGTTTCCTTCGAGTCAAAGCTTCAATAGGAGTTACTCCATCTAAAGCCAAAGCTTTATGATGAATTTTATTCTGGATATAGTTAGCACAACTCATTGCTTCAGTCCAAAAGACTTGATCAAGAGACTTATGTAGTAGCATGCAAGTGGTCATCTCCTTAAGGATTATGTTCTTCCTTTTGGCAACACCATTCTATTGTGGTGTGTATGGTACTAAATACTGAAGTTCAATTCCCTCTTGAGTAAAAAATTCTATAAGTATTGAGTTTACATACTCCCCTCCACTATCTATTCGAAGAACATTGATGGATTTCTCTGACTACTTTTCTACTTAAGCCTAAAGTTAAGAAATCATTCAAATGCTTCCCTCTTATGAGACATTAAGAATACCCAAGTATAGTGAGAGTAGTCATCAATGAAGGTGAGTGCATAGCGAGACTTTCCAAATGATGGCACTAGAAATGGGCCTACCACATCACTATGAACTAATCCAAGAACACAATGTGCTCTCCAAGACTTCTCCTTGTCAAACTTTTTTTTAGGATGCTTTCCAAGTGTGCAACCTAAACAAAAACCATCTAAAAATTGCACTTTCTGGGAAGTTGTTAAAGATACTTGTAGTTGAGATGTCCAAATCTCTCATGCCACAGTTTTCTTTCTGTATTGGAATGCATTAACAAGGCTTGTGCATTAGATTTAGGCACAAAGGAAGAGAAAGCGTAAAGCCTTGAATCATGATTAGGTTTGCCTATTAGAACCATAGAATCATCCTTGATTCTTTTCACTACCATTGAATCTAGAAGAAATTCAACTTTATTTCCACCTCCATAGTGAGTGATTTTGTAGACTAAAAGAAGGTTGGAGGTGAGATTAGAAACATAGAGAACATTCTTGAATGCTACATTTTCCATCTCAACTTCACCTTTTCCTTTAACTTCCACTTTAGTATCATCCCCTACAAGGATGTGAGGTACCTTTGAAGGTGTCATGGAAGAAAAATCTCTCTTTGAAGCACCTATGTGATGTGTGGCACTTGAGTCAATAATCCATTCTCCTTGACTAACAACATTTGTGAGTAAAGTCTACCCTTTGCTCTTAGAATCTGAAGATGAATACCCTTTCTCCTTATAAGAATTAGGCAATGGAATAGTGTATTTCTTAATGATGTTTTTTAATTCATCAATCTTCTTATGGTAACACTAAAGTTTGTCATGACCAATTCTTTTACAATAGGCACACTTCTTCTTATCTTGATTATTGTCCCCCTTTTTGTTGGTATTAGGAGAAGACTTGCCTTGTTGTTGATTTGATGTTGGTGGTGGCCTTTCTATATCCCCTTGTTTTTAATCTTTCCACTTCATCTATTTTTCTTACCTTTGTTTGAACTTTCACCAATAGAATTTTTAGAGCTCTCATTGTTGGCCACCAATGCCTTAGGCTTTGAAGACTTGAGAACCCCCATTATTATCAACTTAGCATGTTCATCCTCTAACAATTAAGGATAGTCATCAAAAGTGATTTTTTGATAAGAAGACCTTAGGGTAGCCTTTTTAGTGTTGAAAGAAGAGACAAATGTGGAGTATTCTGATGGCAAATTATTGTCGATTAGATAAATCAACCTTTCATCCTTGATGGGATTACCACAATCATTAAGTTTTGTTCTCAACTCATTCACCTTAATGATAAAATCTTGGATAGAATCAAAGCTCTTAGGATCTATGGAGATAAACTCATCTTCAATCTTGCAGACATCCTCCTTAGTCACTCTCCCATATAGACTTTTAAGGGCATCCCAAGTCTCCTAGGATATATTATATTTTATGATTTGATAGACGATCTTGTCATTAAACCCTAACCTAATGAGTCCTATGACTTTCCTATCTACTATTTCCCAAGCAAAAATTTTTCTTTAAGATATTTGATCATGTGTTTGTTTAAGAAAAGAGCCATCTACATATTGAGAAATTTCTTCATTCATCAATTCACACCATTTTTTAACTGACCATGTGGCATAGTTATATGGTATT
>CM053792.1:400123393-400275893 GCA_028749045.1 Cupressus sempervirens | reverse complement strand
TTAATACCTCAATCTTTTTGTGTAATAGAAATGGTGATTCCAACAAATATAGTGATTTTCAAGATACATAGTGATAACCAAGATGAAGAATATAGTCATTGTACAGTGATTGTGAAATTTACAAGTTGAAAATGATTTAATTTTGAGGCCAACACAGTTCAAATTTTGAATTCCAAAGTATGTAGAAGATATGGAATTTGATGAGCTGGTATATTTAGTGCTTGAGGTGATATTGTTATGTGATCAAAGGCAAGGATTTGATCAAAATTTTCTAGAAAAAAGAGAACAAGACAAATGGAAGGATTATATGAACATGACCCAACCCTAAGATCAATGGTAATGTTTAAGTGCCAAAAGACTGAAATTACCTACTTAAGGAGGCATCATGAATGAATTTTGATGCTTGGTTCTTTTTTGATTGGTAATCTTAAGGAGAAGTTGTGAAGAGGTGAAAAAAAAAGATGAAGTGTAAAGATTTTATAAAGTGTGATTTCTTGAGGAGATACCAAGAAGATCAATGACGGCATATCAATGAAGACCAGTCAATGAACTAGCAGATGAGAGAATTGAGATCTAAATTTGTAAAGTGAATTCTATTTTCTAGATCGAAGATATTATTACATTCTAACCATTGTATCAGTCTAAAATATTTTAATCAAGGTTTTCCTAGTAGTAATTTCATAAACCCTTTAATCAAAGTGACATTCTGGAATTTTCTATAGTCTTCTAACTAGACTACTCCTAACAAATTGATTAAATCCTTTAACATGATCACATTTAGTAGTGTGCTGTCAAACCTTTAATAGGA
This sequence comes from Cupressus sempervirens, assembly GCA_028749045.1. Lineage (NCBI taxonomy): Eukaryota > Viridiplantae > Streptophyta > Pinopsida > Cupressales > Cupressaceae > Cupressus > Cupressus sempervirens. The sequence continues at coordinate 400,275,085 of CM053792.1, read as the reverse complement.
TTGGTTCTTAATTGAGCTTACTTCAGAAGAGTGAAAAATTGGTATCATGTTACTTCATGGTTTCTCTCAAATTGGGTATCTACATTAAATCTTAGTGTCATCATATTTTATAGAAGTTTATTTACTAGGAAACCACACATATAGAGACAACGAGTTAAGATATTATATGAAATCTTAAATTGCTAATAATATGATATAGAGATCGAGTGTTTATTTGAGTTTTTTTTCTTAAATTTGTAACGCCCCACCAAGGGATCCAAAGAATTCACTAAGTTTACCAAACAATTTTTTAAAAAAAAAACATAAAAGTAAAACCATTCATAACATTTGTGAAAGCAATAGAAATAATTCAAATAAACATAACATACATAACAGATTACATTCTTTAAGGATCCCTTAACATTGAATCACATCTAAATTATATATTCATCTAACATCACATCCTTATGAAATAACAAGGGTACATCTGATGTTCTTAAACAATATACAAGTTTCTTTTTAGTAATTACATTTTAGATTACTCAATCATCCACTGTACATGTTATAAGGTATGAAAAGCTTAAGAGAATATACATTCATGTAAATAAAGTACATCATCATCCAATATTAATCCATGATGCAATAACATAAATGAAACCACATATCATACATTATACATCATCACAAAAGATATAAACATTCATTATAAAAGATAACCATACATCTCAAACATAAAAAACTAAGTGCATAGTTCCTCCCAACCGTAAATAGCATCATTAGACCATCGTAGATCCTAGCCATCCCTTCGTGCATAACATCCCAAAGCACCGAAGAGATCATCGGTATTATCATAGTAGGAATGTCACTCCTAAAAACATCCTATTAACATGCAAAGTAAAGCATAAAATAACATCATCTAACATATGCAAATCATAAATGTAAGAAACATACCAATAAATACATTCATCATAAGATATATCATCTATTATAATGCTTCAAGAACAAAATGAATATAAATACCAACCAAGAATACTCCAACCATGGTGTCTTAAGCGGATCTCAAATGATAAGAGTGGAAATACAGTACCACCTGACCGCGTGGTACCTAAGTGGTCCACTTCCACCATGCTGAGGAGATAATCTCAAGTGCCAAACAGGCTATTCAAAACACATAGCACAAATCTCATAAGTCCAAGAATCCTAAAAGTATACTAACTCAAAGGTTCCATCACACAAAACCGACATTTATTTCCCAGAGGCACACAATTACATGTAGGAAACCTACTCTGCAAGTGGAAAAGTGTCATCGCATTTCTCATGGACAAGTTATCCTGGCAGTTAGCTAAACTTCATGGGTTCATACTGATCTCATGCGGCCACTAGTATCTTCTCATACTGACGAGGCATACTACGGAATGCATGGTCGCAACCATGCGTTCTCACTACTCCCATCCTAGCCTGTACAAGCGCTCAAAGCATGGGCGAGAACATCAAAACAATTATCTTTTTAGGTTCATTTAATCCCCATTTAGTGTGTAAATGTTATCACTTATTAACCAAACTTACAATGAATTACTCTAGCAGCCACTTAGGGCCCCAACCCCCATTGCAAGCCACTTCCCAACACTACAAGTAGATTACCTACACTAAGCTCATGGAATCATAAAATCACCCCAGTCCTATACAAGCGACTAGAAAGAAAATCCAAATGATAATTCATAAAAAGAATCATCAAATATCAACAATATAAGCAAAAAATATCCATAAAAAGAATCATCAAATCTCCATGAGCATCTGAAAAAGCATCCATAGAAAATCATGACCACAACAGTTCTCTATTGGTAACTGAAGGCATCACTGATAATCATAACTATCCATTGGTTCTCAGTAACCAAAATATATCTCAAAAATCATACTGATCGAAGACTTCAAAATGGTTGAGTCAAACATGACACAACATGACATCATCAAGAAATAAATCCACATTTTAGTCCCATCATGACAACTAGAAAATAATCCAAGGATAACTGATTGATGACTCAAAAATGATTAGCTCAAGTGTCTCATACACATACATCTTAGCTTCGCACACGAAGACTGATGAACAATAACAATTAGTAAATACAAACATTTCATAGAGCATACGATCACATTACCATGGTTGGGCTTATAAAGATCGAGACCAAATAAGATCAACATGCCATTATATCTCATAACCCCCGAGCCTTTGGTAACAACCTAGGATTGGTCAACACTAGTCAACCCAAAAACCCAAAACAAGAAGCATAGAGAAAACACGATGCAAACACATGTTTTGGTTTACTAAATTCACATAGTTGAATAATGCGTAGGGGTTTCCAATTTTTTGTTTGCAAGTATACTTTCAAATGTCTAAGTTTCATCATTTGACCTACAAGTTAACCCAATTGTTCCTCGATAGCATTATCCTTCCATTATTAAGAATTACATTCTAAGAATAACTTAAGGATAAATATTTACTCATTAAACTAATCATCATTGACTTTTAATTAAATTGTTCTCTTTATTTAACTAAGATTCATATTCTTATTGATTAACTCTTCTTTAATATTACTTCAACTTTTCAACATAATCAAAGGATCATTATTCATATATAAAAGAACCAATTATCAATCTTCGAATAGGAAGATTATAACTTAATTAAAATAATCAATTTAATCAACCAATTAACATAGGTACACCATCCATGACCTATTAACATTCTAATAGTTAAACTCAATTAAATATCTCTAACACTAAGCCTCTTAATTATAATCATTATAATAATTAAATCGTCACTAATAACCATTAAAATATCTAAGTCATTATTCAAGTCATTAGAATAAGACTTATCAACTTCAATATCAATATTTTACAATTTCGTTAAAAGAATTATATCAACTAAATCCAATTAACTCTAGTTAATTGATTCAATTAATAATTTACACAACCATACCATCAACCTAATGAATATCAGTTGGCTAATAACTATCTATAATTTGTACGTTAAAAGTCAACTATAACTCATATCTCTAATGCTCATATTAATAGTTCAATAATGGCTTGTTATTATTTAATAGCAAGTTATAAAAAATTTATAATGACCACATTCGTCAACATTCTCTTGACAAATTCATATTATCATTAATCATTTCAAATAAGGCTCTATCGCACAACTTAATTATTAATATGATAGTTATAATATCAACTCAATGAATATCAATTGACTAAAAATCAATTATAATCCAAATCTAAAAATTAATATCTTTTACCAAACTTTAATCATCAAATAATCTTCTCTAGATTAACTCTAGTCGAATTTATTGATAATTATTTAAACCATTATTTATTAATAGTTTGTTAGACCCAACAAACATTAATAAATAATAAACTCATCAAACTATTATTTTCATAAATCTCATTAGTTAATATTTGACTAACTCTTAACACCATTAAGGTATTCAAACGTATTAACCAATAACATAATAATTTAATCTTAATCCAATATCATTTAGAGTTTCTAAATTTAAATCAACATAATATAAATTATCATCTTACAATTATTTAATCAATATCAAAATCAACCATTAGACTCCATTTTCTAATTGTTCTAATAATATTTTGTCTATATAAAGATCTCTATCACAAACCAATAAGACTAATTGTAGATTTTAACATGAATAATCTTCAAATTCTTAACATTATCATCTTAATTAAACAACTCTAAAATTGTTTAATATATATTAAATAGTATTCAATATATATTATAAAAATTCCACTATATAAATTATATTAAAATCTCTTTTTTTTAAATTTCTCTCATTTAAAAATTCATTTACTTAGATTGACTAATAATTAATTACACTTTTTCTACTATTAACTAATCTTAATTAAATTTGATTTAATTAGATTAGATAATAAACCATATAAAACTAATGCACATTAATAAGATTCTAATAAGGGAAGATTGTAATAATATCTTTAATTCATTTCATGCTTTGATATATTATTTTTTGTGAAGTTTAAGCATAAAGAACTCTTGGTTATGGGAAATAGAGAAATATTTGTCTTTGAATAAAATAGTCTCAGTACGATGGCCATATCTCCCCAATGAACCGTTGTATCGGGCTGAAATTGAAATATGTTGGAGAGGGCCAAGTTGCGCCAATTCTAACTGAAGCGATCGAATAAATTCGATCACAATAAAAAGTTATGAATGACTGAGTTTGGGTCTATCCAAGGGACAGCGATAGGGCAGTTTGTAATGAATTAAAAATTTTCTCTTAAAATAATTGTTCTCTAAATTTATCCAATTCTTCTAATAGGTCTGGCTTATAGTTTTAGAAACCATTTTTTTTAAGTCCATTAATCAATTTGATTCCAAATCTAACCCAAACCCATTTTAGAACTAATTTCTTTCTCATTTAGAACTAGGGTTTTCTAATGAGTTCTCTATTGATTTATTTTGCAACCAAATAAATATATATCTAGATTTCAATTTCAAATTACAGATTCAATCATAGAGAAGTTTCAGACACATATAACAGTCATGAAGAAGACAGGAAAAGAAAAAGTGCAAAGGGAATATGTGAATATCACGAGTGCACCTAGACACTGATGCTAATTTGTCATGCCTCAGAAGTCAATAGAAAGTCCCTTCCTTCTTTTCATACGCAATTCCTCCAAGATCCAAGCCAACCAAAATTTTCACATGACGAAAAGTGCTAGAAGAAGTATAGAAGCAAGTAAAAAATATATAAGCATATGAATCTTCTCCAATACATGTAAACTTTGAAGCTTCATTTTAGCTTTTAGCTTGTAGCTTCCATTTAAGCTTTCATTTAAGCTTGTCCAAAACACACTAGGAGAGCCTCTATTTAAAGGCCTCTAATATGCATCTAGAGTGTCTCTAGAAACAACTAGAAGATAAGCATGACAACCAAGCATGGGTCTTCTCCAACTCTCTAGATGAGTCTTAAGGTTGTAGACACCATGTGCTCAAATAGAATGCTAACTCCTAAGTGTAGACAACTAGTGCATTCTTAGAGTGCAAACTTCTATGTTGTCTACATGACAACTAGCAAAAATTTGCAAACTCCTAAATATTAAAATAATACACAATCATTAATATAATATTTAGTTTTACTCTTTTCAATTTAATTTATTTATATTTTAATCACATGAAATTTAGAATCTTTTAATAATTTTAATATATTTTCCCCTTTTAAATTTTATTTTCAAAACTTAATTGCTAAAATACTTATTAGCTTTAATAATATTATTATTTAGTCATTTATTTAAAAATGAACTCCAATATATTATTATTAAAATAAATATTATCACATTCCAACTTTTAAAGTTTAATTATTTTATTTTCAAATTTAATTATTTTATTTAATTAATTTTTCAATTAATTAAATAAAATAAATATTAAAATATCATATTAATTTTTCATTAAATTAAATCATTAATTAAATATTTTTTAATTAGGCCTAATTAATAGAAAATACTCCAAAGACTCACAAAGGTAAAACTATGAAAACTCATCATAGCCAAAATACATACAAAATCAAATCAAGGATTAATATTACGAATTATGTCATCCGACATATTCGGAGGGTACTCAACTCAGATACTTGTCCTAATTTTTCAATTAGGACAAATGGCTTAAAGGGTTGAGATTTGGACTTGAGAATTTATCTCCCCTCTCTTATCATTAAGATAATTTGATAGGGTACGCTCATCCTGGCAATTCAAGAAAGTCGATACCTGGTACTTGCAACCTGCATAAAAATTATGCATGTACAAGCACAAATATACTAAACTAAACAAGCAATGGCAGGAAGTGGTGCATCGTGTAGATCCCGACTAGCAGGTGACTACGACTCCCTTCTTTAACCACATCAGACACGCCATACAAAAGTAAACACACACACCATACACATGCAAGTATGGGGTAAGTATCCATAAGGAAACACATATGATAATAAATCATCTTACTAATCATATTAATAACTGGAAGAAATGTAATAATCATCATCAATAATTGCGAACACTAAAAATAATCATCATACATACATGAAATGTAGAGTCTAAGTAATCTCATCCCATAATAAACTAAATCCATAGCACAATATCTCATAGTCTCAAAACAATGCTGCTAACCAACAACATAAAACTAGCTCTAAAAGAGTTTAGCAATGATAACAAAATGCAAACCAGGGGTAGGCACTACATCCACCAAACTTAGATACTCACTATGCGGATCCTATTGAACCCTTTTCCTTACTACAGGGAAATATGATTCCAGTAGGAATATTACTACACACTTAGAGCAATATGATTCTGGTTTAATGGTAAATCGAAAATCATATCGATCCAACATTCATTCTTCTTACAACTACTAAAATAGATCCTTTAATACATTCTAAACAAGAGCAATTTAATGCTTGCAAAGGTAAGCAAAGGTTTACTATCTTACAACATAGATAAAAGATACATGTTTTGCAACTAGAATGAGTTTCAATTTTCAATTTTGCCTTCGTTTAGGTTTTCAGTAAAATTTTTAGTTTTGAAAGCTAAGTGTTGAAGCATGAAAAATATGCAAGTAACAATTTTAAGTTTTGTTTCAGTTCACCTAGTTTTAGTTTTCAGGTTGAAAAAAATATGCATGATAGTTCAAAGTTTTCATTTTATTCAACTAGTTAACAACTAGTGGCATTCAAATATACCCAGAGCTCCTAATGTTGAACTCGGGCTCTGATACCAAATGTAATACCCCGCCAAAGGATCCAAAGAATTCACTAAATTTACCAAACAATTTTTTTTTTTAAAAACATAAAAGAAAAACCATTCATAACATTCACAGAAACAATAGAAACAATTCAAATAAACATAACATACATAACAGATTACATTTTTTAAGGATCCCTTAACGTTGAATCACATCTAAATTAAATATTCATCTAACATCACATCCTTATGAAATAACAAGGATACATCCGATGTTCCTAAACTATATACAAGTTTCTTTTTAGTAATTACATTTTAGATTACTCAATCATCCACTGTACATGTTACAAGGTATGAAAAGCTTAAAACAATATACATTCGTATAAATAAAGTACGTCATCATCTAATATTAATCCATGATGCAATAACATAAATGAAACCACATACATACATGATACATCATCACAAAAGATATAAACATCCAATATAAAATATAACCATACATCTCAAACATAAATAACTAAGTGCATGGTTCCTTCCAACCATAAATAGCATCATTAGACCATCGTGGATCCTAGCCATCCCTCCATACGTAACATCCCAAAGCACCGAAGAGATCATCGGTATTATCATAGTAGGAATGTCACTCCTAAAAACATCCTATTAACATGCAAAGTAAAGCATAAGATAACATCATCTAACATATATGCAAATTATCAATGTAAGAAACATACCAATAAATATATTCATCATAAGGTATATCATCTATCATAATGCTCCAAGAACAGAATGAAGATAAATACCAACCAAGAATACTCCAGCCACAGTGTCTCAAGCGGATCTCAAATGATAAGAGTGGAAATACACTACCACCCGATCGTGTGGTACCTAAGTGGTCCACTCCCACTGTGCTGAGGAGATAATCTCAAGTCTCAAACAGGCTATACAAAATACATAGCACAAATCTCATAAGTCCAGGAATCCTAAAAGTATATTAACTCAAAGGTTTTATCACACAAAACTGACATCTATTTTCTAGAGGCACACAATGACATGTAGGAAGCCTACTCTGCAAGCGGAAAAGTGTCATCACATTTATCACGTACAAGTTATCCTGGCAGTTAGTTAAACTCCACGGGTCCATACTAATCTCATGTGGCCACTAGTATCCTCTTATATTAACAAAGCATACTACGGAATGCACAGTCGCAACCATGCGTTCTCACTACTCCCATCCTAACCTGTACAAGCACTCAAGGCATGGGCGAGAACATCAAAACAATTATCTTTTTAGGTTCATTTAATCTCCACTTAGTGTGTAAATGTTATCATTTATTAATCAAACTTACAATGAGTTACCCTAGTAGCCACTTAGGGCCCCGGCATCCATTGCAAGCCACTTCTCGACACTACAAGTAGATTACCTACCCTAAGCTCATGGAATCATAAAATCACCCCAGTCCTATACAAGCGACTAGAAAGAAAATCCAAAAAATAATTCATAAAATGAATCATCAAATATCCACAATATAAGCAACAAATATCCATAATAAGAATCATCAAATCTTCAAGATAAGAATCATCAAATCTCCATGAGCATCTGAAAAAGCATCCATAGAAAATTATGACCACAACAGTTCTCTATTGGCAACTAAAGGCATCACTGATAATCATAAGTATCCATTGGTTCTCAATAACTAAAATATATCTCAAAAATCATACTGATTGAAGACTCCAAAATGGTTGAGTCAAACATGTCACAACATGACATCATCAAGAAATAAATTCACATTTCAGTCCCATCATGGCGATTAGAAAATAATCCAAGGATAACTGATCGATGTCTCAAAAATGATTAACTCAAGTGTCTCATACACATACATCTCAGCTTCGCACACGAAGACTGATGAACAATAACAATCAGTAAATACAAACATTTAATAGAGCATATGATCACATTACCATGGTTGGGCTTATAAAGATCGAGACCAAATAAGATCAACATACCATTATATCTCATAACCCCCGAGCCTCTAGTAACAACCTAGGACTTATCAACACTAGTCAACCCAAAAACTCAAAACAAGAAGCATAGAGAAAATACAATACAAACACATATTTTGGTTTACTAAATTCACATAGTTGAATAATGTGTAGGAGTTTCCAATTTTCTATTTGCAAGTATACTTTCAAGTGTCCAAGTTTCATCATTTGACCTACAAGTGAACCCAATTGTTCCTCGATAGCAGTATCCTTCCATTATTAAGAATTACATTCTAAGAATAACTTAAGGATAAATATTTACTCATTAAACTGATCATCATTGACCTTTCATTAAAATGTTCTCTTTATTTAACTAAGATCCATATTCTTATTGATTAACTCTTCTTTAATATTACTTCAACTTTTCAACATAATCAAAGGATCATTATTCATTTATAAAAGAACCAATTATCAATCTTCAAATAAGAAGATTATAACTTAATTAAAATGATCAATTTAATCAACCAGTTAACATAGGTACACCATCCATGACCTATTAACATTCTAATAGTCAAACTCAATTAAATATCTCTAACACTTAAGCCTCTTAATTATAATCATTATAATAATTAAATCGTCACTAATAACCGTTAAAATATCTAAGTTATTATTCAAGTCATTAGAATAAGACTTATCAACTTCGATATTAATATTTTACAATCTCGTTAAAAGAATTATATCAACTAAATCCAATTAACTCTAGTTAATTGATTCAATTAATAATTTACACAACTATACCATCAACCCAATGAATATCAGTTGGCTAATAACTATCTATAATTTGTACATTAAAAGTCAACTATAACTCATATCTCTAATACTCATATTAATAGTTCAATAATGGCTTGTTATTATTTAACAGCAAGTTATAGGAAATTTATAATGACCACATTCGTCAACATTCTCTTGACAAATTCATATTATCATTAATCATTTCAAATAATGCTCTATCGCACAACTTAATTATTAATATGATAGTTATAATATCAACTCAATGAATATCAATTGACTAAAAATTAATTATAATCCAAATCTAAAAATTAATATCTTTTACCAAACTTTAATCATCAAATAATCTCCTCTAGATTAACTCTAATCGAATTTATTGATAATTATTTAAACTATTATTTATTAATAGTTTGTTAGACTCAACAAATATTAATAAATAATAAACTCATCAAACTATTATTTTCATAAATCTTATTAGTTAATATTTGACTAACTCTTAACACCATTAAGGTATTCAAACGTATTAACCAATAACATAATAATTCAATCTTAATCCAATATCATTTAGAGTTTCTAAATTTTAAATCAACATAATATAAATTATCATCTTACAATTATTTAATCAATATTAAAATCAACCATTAGACTCCATTTTCTAATTGTTCTAATAATATTTTGTCTATATAAAGATCCCTATCACAAACCAATAAGACTCATTATAGATTTTAACATGAATAATCTCTAAATTCTTAACATTATCATCTTCATTAAATAACTCTAAAATTGTTTAATATATATTAAATAGTATTTAATATACATTATAAAAAATCCACTATATAAACTATATTAAAATCTCTTTTCTTTTAATTTTCTCTCATTTAAAAATCAATTTACTTGCATTGACTAATAATTAATTACACTTCTTCTACTATTAACTAATCTTAATTAAATTTAATTTAATTAAATTAGATAATAAATCATATAAAACTAATATATATTAATAAGATTCTAATAAGGAAAGATTGTAATAATATCTTTAATTCATTTTATGCTTTGATATATTATTTTTTGTGAAGTTTAAGCATAAAGAACTCTTCGTTATGAGAAATGGAGAAATATCTGTCTTTGAATAAAATAGTCTCAGTACAATGGCCATATCTCCCTAATGAACCATTGGATCGGGCTGAAATTGAAATATGTTGGAGAGGGTCAAGTTGCGCCAATTTTGACAGAAGCGATCGAATAAATTCGATCACAATAAAAAGTTATGAATGACTGAGTTCAGATCTATCCAAGGGGCAGCGATAGGGCAGTTTGTAATGAATTAAGAATTTTCTCTTAAAATAATTGTTCTTTAAATTTATCCAATTCTTCTAATAGGTTTGGCTTATAATTTTAGAAACCATTTTTTTAAAGTTCATTAATCAATTTGATTCCAAATCGAACCCAAACCCGTTTTAGATCTAATTTCTTTCTCATTTAGAACTAGAGTTTTCTAATGAGTTCTCTATTGATTTATTTTGCAACCAAATAAATACATATCTAGATTCTAATTTTAAATTACAGATTCAATCATAGAGAAGTTTCAGACACATATAACAATCACGAAGAAGAGAGAAAAAGAAAGAGTGCAAAAGGAATATGTGAATATCACGAGTGCACCTAGACACTGATGCTAATTTTTCATGCTTCAGAAGTCTATAGAAAGTCCCTTCCTTCATCTCATACACAATTCCTCCAAGATCCAAGCCAACCGAAATTTCCACGTGACTAGAAGTGCTAGAAGCATAGAAGCAAGTAGAAAATATATGAGCATATGAATCTTCTCCAATACATGTAAGCTTTGAAGCTTCCATTTTAGCCTTTAGCTTGTACCTTCCATTTAAGCTTTTCCAAAACACACTAGGATAGCTTCTATTTAAAGGCCTCTAAGATGCATTTAGAATGTCTCAAGAAACAACTAGAAGATAAGCATGACAACCAAGCATGGGTCTTTTCCAACCTTCTAGATGAGTCTTAAGGTTGTAGACACCATGTGCTCAAATAGAATGTTAACTCCTAAGTGTAGACAACTAGTGCATTCTTAGAGTGCAAACTTCTATGTTGTGTACATGACAACTCTCGAGAATTTGCAAACTCCTAAATATTAAGATAATGCACAATCATTAATATAATATTTACTTTTACTCTTTCCAATTTAATTTATTTATTAAATCTCATGTACTAACTTTAATAATTGCACTTTTCAATCTTAATATATTTATATTTTAATCACATGAAATCTAGAATCTTTAAATAATTTTAATATATTTTTCCCTTTTAAATTTCATTTTCAAAACTTAATTGCTAAAATATTTATTAGTTTTAATAATATTATTATTTAGTCATTTATTTAAAAATGAACTCCAATATATTATCATTAAAATAAATATTGTCACATTCCAACTTTTAATGTTTAATTATTTTATTTTCAAATTTAATTATTTTATTTAATTAATTTTTCAATTAATTAAATAAAATAAATATTAAAATATCATATTAATTTTTCATTAAATTAAACTATTAATTAAATCTTTTTTAATTAGGCCTAATTAATAGAAAATACTCCAAAGACTCACAAAAGTAAAAATATGAAAACTCATCATAGCCAAAATACATACAAAATCAAACCAAGAGTTAATATCATGAATTATGTCATTCGACATATTCGGAGGGTACTCAACTCAAATACTTGTCCTAATTTTTCAATTAGGACAAATGACTTAAAGGGTTGGGATTTGGACTTGAGAATTTATCTCCCCTCTCTTATCATTGAGATAATGTGATAGGGTACGCTCATCCTGGCAATTTAGGGAAGTCGATACCCGGTACCTACAACCTGCATAAAAATTATGCATGTACAAGCACAAATATACTAAACTAAACAAGCAATGGCAGGGAGTGGTGCATCGTGTAGATCCCGACTAGCAGGTGACTATGACTCCCTTCCTTAACCACATCAAACACGTCATACAAAAGTAAACACACACACCATACACATGCAAGTATGGGGTAAGTATCCATAAGAAAACACATATGATAATAAATCATCTGACTAATCATCATTAATAACTGGAAGCAATGTAATAATCATAATCAGTAATTGCGAACACTAAAAATAATCATCATACATACATGAAATGTAGAGTCTAAGTAATCTCATCACATAATAAACTGAATCCATAGCACAATATCTCATAGTCTCAAAACAATGCTGCTAACCAACAACATAAAACTAGCTCTAAAAGAGTTCAGCAACGATAACAAAATGCAAACCAGGGGTAGGCACTACATTTTTGAAGTATTTTAAATTTGAATTGGTACATCTAGGCCTAAGGATAATTGATTTACTTCCAGCCCCCCCCCTCCCCCCCCTCTCCTCACTTCTTCTAAATAATTATAATAGGTAGAATTCTAGGAAAGACCTTGTCTAGTAGTTTCAAATTCTAGCTATTCTTCCTTCTCTAACAACAAGAGTGTAAATGAAGTATACTTAATTATTTTCCTAGTTAATAAACTATCTTGAGACCAAACTATAAGATTGAAGGAGTTATTTACACTCTTTAGCCTCCTTAATTTAAGCCTCTCCTATAATCACTATGTCATCAAAAAAATTCTCATGAGAGGACACCATTTCCTCTAAAGAAGGTTTGAGGCCCTTAAGAAAACCTAAAATCCTAATATCCAAATATATCCTAGAGCCATTTTCATTAAAGAAAAGAGGATTAGAGATATAGGGTCTCCTTGCCTCAAACCCCTAGAAGGATTTAAAAAGATCAAAGAAGAACCATTCACTTAACATCACAATTGAAGAGATGGAGATCGATTGATTAAAAAGTTGAATAAAATGGTTGTAAAATCCAAAGGATTTAAGGATTTTAACCAAAAAATCCTAATCCACATGATCATAGGCCTTGGACTAGTTAATTTAAAGGAGGAACCCTTGAGTATTTGATCATTTAGTTTAATGAATGACTTCATGAACTTTAACAATTGAATCCAAAATTTGATGACCAGGCACAAAACCATTTTGTTCCAAAGAGATAAATGAAGAGAGAGAGAGAGAGAGAGAGAAAAGAAGATGGATAGTCAAAACTTTAGAGAAAATGTTGTTCACAAAGTTACACAATATGATACATCTAGAATCATTAGCTAAGATTGCACCAACACTCTTATGCATTAAGGCTATGAATGTTGGGTTAATTTCTTTGAGTAGTTGTCTTGAACCAAAAAATTTCTTAACATAGTTAAAGAGGTCCATCCCTACAACATCCTTGAAAAACTAGAAGAAGAACATAGGAAAACCATCTTGCCCTGGACACTTTTTCCCTTGAAAAGAGAAGATTTATTTCCTAATTTTGTTAATGGATGGAATAGCTACCACAACCTCTTTTTGGCCCTCCTTCAGTATATTAAGAATACAACCCTTTAACTTATCTTGGTCATCCATTGATAGAGAATTATCTTTAGAAAGGAGGGAAAAGAAAAAACCAACAAACTCTTATGTGATATCTTCGTCTAACATTATCACACAACATTAAATTTAAATTCTAGAAACTCTATTGTCTTCCTTACACTTGAAGTTGTGATGTGAAAGGATCTAGAAAAATTATCCCTAGAATTCAACTACAACACTCTAGATCTCTATCTCCAAAAAAGCTATTGTTTTGAAATAATGCTATGATATTCAATCAAGGAAATATTTTATTTATCACTCAACCCATAATGTCTCCAAAGTCTTGAATATTCTTCTTCATAGCTTCTAGCTCTAATTTGATATCATTTTTTTGTTGAAAAATATCCTTGAAGATGTCTTTGTTCCAAAATTTCACTTTATCCTTGATAAAATTCTTTTGTTTTGTCAATCTAAACATGGCTAACCCATCTATCTAGATATTCCACCACTTGTGAGTCTTACCTTTTAAATTAGGGTGTTCCAATTACTTTTTTTCAAACCTAAAAGGTGAGTTTCTTTTAACAGCTAAAGGATCCTCTACTAGAGAGATAAGAAAATGGTGAAAAACACCATCAAGAAGAGAAGCCAAGGAGAACTAGAACAACTTAATCCAATCAAAAAATTAAAATATCTCTACCCAACTCAACTTTAATCAAATATTCTCCTAATCAATTGTTAGACTAAGTAAAATTTAGCTCTTGAAGATCCACATCCAATAGTTCTTGAGAATCAATAAACCTCATCAAATCCATCGTGCCATCAAGATGGCTCTAGGATGATATCCTTGTAAATTTCTTAGAATTCCTCAAGGCTATATTGAAGTCCCCCATTATGAGCCAAGGTATTGAGGAAAAGATGATTTTGAAGGAAGCCAATCTCTCCCCGAAAACCAATCTACCAATGCTTGTGTTAGGAGCTTAAACATTTGAAAGGATCCAAGAAAATTTATTCCTAATGTGCAAAAATTGATTACACAAAAGGTTCCTATGAAAAAAGAGCATCTCATCTTGAACTATAGCCTTATTCTAAAAGATAGCTACTCCTCTAGATGCTCCTTGGGAACTAAAACCCAACACTTTACCATTTCTTAAGGAGAGAATTTCCACTTTTTCTCTAGGCATCTTAGTTTTTGCACCAAATGAACATCTAGGCATCTTAATTTTTTGCACCAAAAGAACATTTGGTTTATGATCCCAGACAACATTCATCAAAATGTATTGCTTATGAATAGAATTCGAACCTCTCGTGTTCCAAGACATAATGTTCATTTAAAATTTTTGATACAAATCTCCTAGCTTTCAACTATTTCCCATCCACTATGTCAAACTTTACTTTCCAACAATCTAGTTTCCTTATTGTTCTTCCTTCCCATTCATGAGTTCTTGTCTGCCACATGAGGTTTTAACTCAGTCTTTGTAAGAATGTTAAAGAAGGGTATAATAGGAGAAATATTGTTCATCCTCCTATTGACCTCTACTAATTGGCTTTGAGCTCCATCATTTAGTTCCAATATTTTTCTAATTTTGAAAGAAAATGAGTCTCCAGAACAAACAATGTTGAAGGGGGTGTTCAACTAGAGAACTTTGTCTCAAGCATCTTTTAATTTTCCATTACAACTAGCTCAGTCATTATAACCTACACTAAAGCACAAATATCTTTGAGTATCTATAAGAGCATTTTGTTGTTATTATTGGAAAGACTTTTTGGAGAAACAACATTCATAGCTTAAATAACATTACTATGTTGAACTATTGATAGATTTTTTCTCATGTATAACAACATACTATATGAAATGTAAAATATTTATAGAAAGATTATTATTTTAGAAATAAAAACATACTAAATAGATTATAAAAAACTTACAAGAAAAAAAAAGTATTCAAAAATAACAATATACTATATGCATTATAACTAATTTATAGACTTTTTTTTGTCAAAAATAACAACATACTATATTGATTATAACACATTTATAGTATGGATTAAGATAGAACTTATTTAGTATGTGACTTATAAATTAGTATATATTAAGTAACTAAAAAATTAAAAATTTAATTGATAAATTTATGGTAAATTATCTAGATGGTTTATTAAGCCCTCTGATATGTTGAGTACTTTGGTATTCTCTTCTATTTAGTTCCTCACATAAGTTTGATATTCCATAGTGAGGTTTTAATATTTGTAGAGAATATTAATTCAAGTTTTTTGTGCTCACGTAGAGTTTTCAATTCAAGTATTCTGTAAAAGAGCTCTTTCAATAGATTTTTTCCCTCCCAACAACTTGATTCTAAATATGACATTTTTCTTTCAATCATGGCCTTTTTTCCTTTTCAAAATCTGTATTTTTATTTAAATTTTTTAAATTGGTTTATCCATATCTTTCTCACTCTATCTTGGTTTGGCTCATAATTGATTAAATGGTTTTGATAAATAAAAAAAATATTTGAGTTAAACTAATTGTTTGATTTGAATGGATTGGTGAGCTCACCCTCTTTATATTTATGATGCAAGTACTCCAATTAGCTTGTCAAAAACTCTAATTTTACTTGTTGAAGGTTCTAAGTTCAACATTTCTCACAAAAAATGTTAGAAATTGGATGACTTAGAGAAAGACTATTTATATATTTATATCTATAATGGTATTGGAAGTTGAACAAAGACAATGGTGATTACTTATGAAGTAAGCCATGAGTTATGTCCTATCCATGTGCTCGAACAATTAATTAATGTTAGAATGGGTGGAGTGGGATGGTGTGAGTGTGTTAATGTTAACTTTTATTCTTCTAGGTTAAATTTGACAACCATCTACATGTCAAAATTTTAAATCTTACTATAAACATAATATACTTTTAAAAATAATTTAATAAATACTACATAAATAATTTGTTTAAATTATAATATTTGGAGATATAAATCATCTATTATTTTAGAAACTAAAATAAAAAGCTAAAGTTAGTAAAAAAGCTAACTATATAATTTTAGATGCAATAAATTAAATGATAATTATTTTGTAGTGGATATCTATTGGCATTTCTTTAGATAGATTTATTTAAAATATCTATACTAGTTTGTAAAAGTAAACAAATTTCTACACATTTTGTTATATTGTGTAAAGAGTAATTTGATTATGGGGATACACATTTTATATTTATATTGATTAATTTAAAGTATACAATGAATGTGCCTTGTTCATAACTTATCTCTATATTAGTAAATTAGTTATATATACAACAAGAATTTTAAATGATTTAATTTCTTGTATATATTGATAAAGAAATAAATAAAATTCTATATTTTTACGTTCAATGAATAGACTATATTGATACAATAATTAGATCAAACAATCATAACAGCCCTCACAGTAACTGATACACAATAAAATATTAAGTCCTCTACCCTATCTAATGTTTATTGAAGCTTAGCGACTAGTGGTCAAACAATTCTTGGACATAGCACATATATAAATTTATTTCAGTTAAAGGAAACACATGGACAATAAGCAATGGTTGATAAAGGCCTCCTAATGAAATGTATTTCATTCAAGTAAGTTAGACATAAAAAATTTAGTCTTTACGAGTTTAAATTTATAAACTCCCGCATTTAAGGATGTTGATGTATGTTTATTAGTTACGAAACAATTTTTTCTGAAAAAGAATATTTTCTAAAGAAAAATTCAAAATTAAACAAATATCAAATGAAAAATAACATTTTTAAAGCAACCATAAGTTGGTGGGGGTAATCTATAGGATCACCCCTTTTCTACCACCCTTTCTTTCTTAAGCTCCTCATAGAACCCTGTCATATTATTAATGGTGGCTACGATAAAAATGACAAATAATTAAAATTCAAAAAGAATATTGCAATCTTATTAGCGATTATAGAAGCATTATTGAGCATTTCATGCCTCATTTTTTTTATTCACTACTATAATTAAATGTTCCTTTTTACTCCTTTAAGTGGTCATGGAGGCAATTAATTTTATTTTGGGATGCATTGTGATTAAAATAGAATAGTATAGTTGGATTATCAAGTATGTAAACAAACTTGTTTTCTGAGTTTCAAAGATTTCAAATTCACTTTTTTGTATTTTCTTGGATTTCATTTAGGAAGATTTACATCTCATCTTTTATTTTAGGTACATGCTCTACATCTTATTTACTTCATGTTTTAATGGGGATTCATCACTACTTTAAAATACATATGCAAAGCTTTACATCTTTTTCTTGCATTTAAGATTTCAATGTTTTCAAGCCATTTCAATATGCTTGGATCTTTTTTTTTTCCTATCCTTGTATCTTTTTAATGGGTCTAAAAGGATAATGATGAGTTGGGAGACTTACTAAAAATAGCAATAGGATGAAACAAAAAGCCTTTAGAAATTGGTAGATTAAAGAGAAAATAAAGTCTAAAATCAATGAAAAAGAAGAGAAAAAATAAAGGAAGAGAATGGGGGAGAAGAGAGATTCAAACGAGATAAGAATTGAAGAGACTGGCTCAATGTCAAGGGAAATTGAAACTTAGGGAAAAAAAAGGTCAGCCAAGAAAATACCCATGTGTCAGCAAGTTTCACTATAAACACCATGGAATTCACATCTAGTAGAGTCCCTTCTCTTAGAAAGAAAAATGATAACTCTCAAATAATGGAAAGTTCCCCTTCTGTGTATGAAAAAAACATTAAGAAGATGGTTTCTACTAACCCCTGGATTATCACAAGTACATGCTATAGAGATGATGGTTAAGGAAACTATGTTGTTTATAGGGAGTTGTCAAGTAATTTTAAGGAGATCAAGCAAGAGATGATTATGGTTAAGGAACAATCCAAAGCCTAAGATGAGAGTTTTACCAATCTTTCCTAATTTTCTATTAAGGTCACTCATGTTGATGATGTCGCTCTCCAACTTTTATAGTAGGAGAACAATGAGGACGATCTTGGTGTGGAGGAATCTACTAAGATTTATGGCTTCATGGTAGATGACTAAGACAATTTCTTGCTTGTAGAGAAAGGGAAGGGAATAACAAATATTTAGGCCTAGTATTTTTTAATTTTCTTGTGATGACTCTCTACTATTGGTTATGACTGGCTTATACTTTTATTATAAATTCATTTCACCTTAAAGATTTTATGTGCTGGTAGATGTGTAGATAAACTAATTTTTAATATTTTGGAATAACTTTATGCACTTTAGTAGATACTATGTTAGTTATCTTTAGGGGATGCTTTTGACTGATAGTTTTTTGTGGTTATCAGTGGTTATGTATACTTGTATTTGGGCTAAGCCTCACTGATTTTTTTTAATGTTATGCATGTAAAAGCACAAACCTATTTCACCCTTTTATAATGGAAAATGAAAATAAAAGTATAATTGTTCACCTTCAATGACATAAAATTTGTATTACTATTTAGAATTTAAAAATGAGGCAAACTAATGAAATGTGTAGAAATGGATAAAGTCTAGGCTTATAATTTTTAATAATTATTTAGAATAAGAATTAACATATTTTCCTACTTTTTAAAGCTAACTTTTTAATTGTTTAAAAATGTTGAAAATTAGGGGTCTAGTTCCTAGCACAAAACTATATGAAAATAAACTTATTTCCCTTTGATCTTAGATTATGTTATAGATAACATATCTAGCTAGAATAATAAAAATTAAAAATATTCTTTAGACT
Source organism: Cupressus sempervirens (assembly GCA_028749045.1). Lineage (NCBI taxonomy): Eukaryota > Viridiplantae > Streptophyta > Pinopsida > Cupressales > Cupressaceae > Cupressus > Cupressus sempervirens. Next base: position 400,255,419 of record CM053792.1, on the reverse strand, counting down.
TATATTTTCTCTTTTATAACAATACATATTTCAACTCACCTGAAATCAATAGTTTTCATCTACCACCACATTTTTCAAAATAAATCTATTCCAACCAAATGAAAATTTTACATTCTTGAAGAAGACTCTCCTCTAGAATGTTATATAATTTTAATTTTAATTTTATATGATTCAACATTTTTTCCTTTCTCAAAATTGACATCTTCTCAAGTGTTAAAATACATACTTATAGAATTTTTTTAATTACAATATACTATATCTAATTAAAATACTATGAACTTTATATGAGAATATTATTGACTTTGAGATCTATAAAATGGTGTTTACATGTTATTAAAAAAAATCATAAAAATAGTAATAGTTATTGAAATGTTAGTTTTCTAAAATAATTTCATTTCATTTGATAGACATTTCCAATTGAAAAGTGTTAGACCATATATAACATAGTTAGAATAAATTTATCAACATCATATGTTTGAAAAAATTTGATTTTAAGATAGAAATACAAAAATTCATTCATTCTGATAAGTCAGCTTAAAAGATGACACAACTTTGTACTTTTACGCATGCACAAGGTAGATGTTGGCAGTATTTTGTTGTTAATGTATTATTAATAATTTTACCATAGTTATGTACTAAGAGCTAGCCCCCTAGAGGCTCTTCAGTCTCATAAGTGAGACCTACAATCTATGCAACAATTTTTCTATGTAATTCATAGAACTATAAATTTAAAATTTGGAAACTGATTTGTTGCATAATTGTTCGTACTGTGTTTTATCAATAACAAATTTATCTTTTACTATTACCGGTAGCTGATGTTAAATGCAAACAACCTCATTCACTAATTTCATTGCCAAGGATGATCATAAGTAGTTTGTGACACAGTCAGACTACAAAAGCATAGCCATGTTCAACAGCTCAGATTTTTACCCACCTGTGAAAGCCTTGATGGAGGCTCGCGGAAGAATGGCATAGATGCAAGACTTTATGTGAGACTGGATGTCTGAAATGCGCTCCACACATTGTTGATGCAGTGTAAGACCTTCTGAATAATGGAATTTTATCTACTTGATGGTCGAGTCTTCTTCTCTCTGTAGGGAAGAATTCGAAGGAGTGAATTGAACTCATTGGAAGGAAGGTTGATGATCAAATTTTAGCATCTCATGTTTTTCTTCTTCATAAAGGGAGTATTGCACAACACTTAGAAACATTTTATGCCACAAGAAGAGTATTTTTGCTAGTTTCGCACTCGAAATCTGCTTTCCAAAATGTTCCTACCATACTTGACATAGAATATCTTATACTCCCACACATTCCACGGTCGAGAATAAGCCTCACAGAGTCAAGCGTAATTAACGACAAGAAGTACAAATATCTAAGGCTTGGCAAAGAACTCACCATTCAAACAATCACACATTTATTTACTCAGTCTTAACAGGGGTTAATAATTGTGTTCTTATTCTTGATTCAACAGGGTTAATCATAACAATTGAGAGAATAAAAAGAAAAATAACAGTATTCCTAAAAGAAGTTCCAATTGTTAAATATCAGAATAGAGCAATTAGAATAGTCAAGAAATTCTGACTTATTTCTAAAATGGTAAGTATTCTCAATACTTTTGTTTTCATCATTAACTATCTCTTAGACAGAAAGGGCCATATATTCTTATTTTCAGTTGCATGTCTGGCAATAAACAAATGCAATAAGCTATAAACTTATTTTCATGGATTATATTTTCTTGCACTCATCATTTGGATCTGTTATTCAATACACACTAAGGGCCCGTTTGGCCGCAGGCATAGGAATGGAGAATAAGCATGTAATATTGGGAATAGGAATGGCTATTCCAATAACAACTATTTTTTGGAATGGGTATAAGCTCATTTTAGAGGCAAAATGGGAATATGTATTCCTATTCGCTATTCCAATTGACAAAACAAACAGAAAAAATAAATCGTATTCCAATTTTTCTATTCCTATTCCATCAACCAAATGGGCCCTAATTGATTTCGATAATCAAAGATTACAATGTCAAATATTGCTTCCAGACTTAAGAACTTGATGCATTTGAAATCCACAAAGCCCAACATCTAGGACCAAGGAAAACTTTTACTTCGAAAACCCTCTCCTACAGATTGAGATTGGATAAGACATTCAGTGCTAACCCATTTATCACCATTCAAAACTATTACCCATTGAATCAAAGGTTTTAAGGACAATATTTTTACAAAGGGGATCTTTGCATACACAACATTAAACTCTTGTGGAAGAAGGGTATTTGATAACAATATTCACATTTTTTTTACCTCCAAATGAATAGTAACATTTAGGGCTCGTTTGGTTGCTAGTATAGGAATTGAAAATTAGAATAGAAAAATGGAATGAGAATGGAAATGGGGAATGAGAATAGAAATGGGTAATTCCAATCTTATTTGGTTCACTTGGAATTTGATTCGAAATATGTTAATCCATTGTTTGGTTATACAAAAATGGAATAGGAATAAGGTTATGTTTTGTATTTTTAAAAATATTTCCTTTCAATTTTTTTGTTTTAAATTGTTGGTTTTTGGTTAACTTTTTCAATAATGGTGAAAAGGTTAATTTATTTTCATTTTTATTTTATTCATTAAGATTATGAGCAATATAATTTATTTCATTTTTAAAACGAATAAAAATATATATTACAATTAAAAAAATGTTATAAAAAATATATTTAAAAATTGAATTAAAAACTTAAAATTAAAAAATTAAAATAATTAAAAATTAAAAAATTTAAAATAATTTTTTTTTTAAATTACAATTTTTAAATTTTTTTTTTTTTTTTTTAAAATCAGATTGGGAATAGAAATGGCCTATTATAATTTTTTTTTAAAAAAAAAATTGGCATAGACATATGCTCACTTTAGGGGCAAAATTGGAATACGTCTTCCTATTCACAATTCTAATTGAGCATACCAACAACAAATATAAAATATATTCTAATTTTCTCTTCCTATTTCAGTCCTATTCTAACAACCAAATGGGTCATTGCATATTCTCTAAACAAGACTATGTTTGGAGCTCAATGAATTGAACTACCTGCAACGATATTACTCTCTAGAGGAAATGAGCACTTGTTCAATTATATTTTGCCAAGGCAAGCTGTTAAAGATAAGATTACCTTAATATGTGAGGGTCCTACATATCCTTATCAGTCATTAGTGTATACGATATGAGCTTGTGATCTAAAAGGGATAGTTGTCTAACCATTAATGATATGTTTCTGGTTGAGGAAGGGATGTATTTGGCTGAAGAGAACAACACATCTAGAAAACCCAACATCTTTCTAAGTCTTCAATCTGGTTAATTATTAGAGAGAGGGAGAAGATGGTGACATAAATGTTGAATAGGGAGGTTAGATGGTAAGAGGAGCAATTAGAGATAATGGAATAAAGTAAAGTGACATTGATGTGTGTATTAGAGAGAGAGAGAGAGAGAGAGAGAGAGAGAGAGAGAGAGAGAGAGAGAGATGTTATGGTGAGAGGAAGCATGAGAGAGATGCATATAATTTAATTAGAGAATGTAATAGAAAGATATTATAATGGAATGAGGAAGAGGGGAAGACAAAGATAGAGAGATATAAGGTAGATATAGATGATAATTAAAGTGAGTAAGTGATGAGAGGATGGGGAGAAGGGGAGAAGATCAAGATGTGTGTGTGTGTGTGTGTGTGTGTGTGTGTGTGTGTGTGTGTGTGTGTGAGAGAGAGAGAGAGAGAGAGAGAGAGAGCTGAGGTAGATCTTTGAGAGGATATATATTAGATATGAAAATAGATAAAGATTGTAATGGGTAAAGAGAGACAGGGAGAAATATAAGACAAAGATCAATAGTAACAATGGAGAATTGAAAGTGATAGTTGCAATGAGAACAATGTGGTAGATAGAGAAAGATGGTAATGAGAGAGGGGGGGATGGTAAAAAGGAGAAGTAGAAAATGGGAAAGTAGGAGGAAGGAAAGGGACATAGATGAGATAGATATTAAGGAGGAAATTTAGTAATCAAAATAGAGAGAGATGTCAATAGGAGATGAGAGAGAGAGAGAGAGAGAATGTGTGTGTGTGTGTGTGTGTGTGTGTGTGTGTGTGTGTGTGTGTGTGTGTGTGTGTGTGTGTGTGTGTGAGAGAGAGAGAGAGAGAGAGAGAGAGATGTGAGTTACACAACTTATTAAATGCCAACCTAAGCTGAATCATATCCTTAACTATAGTAAAATACTAAACTATATTTAACTCTAAATAAAATGAAATCCTGACCTTAACACAAAACCAAAATGAGCATGAATTATAAACCTAATTAAATTCAAAATTACAGTAAAGAAATTGAATTTTAGTCATAAATCAAATTATAGCTTAGCATTAAGACAAAATAAAAAAATTACCAAATTGAACACCAACCCTAATCATGATTGAATACTATACCATATTGAATCTTATCCCATACACTAGATTAATAATTCAATCTAAAATCCTAAGTGTGATTCTATACATAATTGTCTAAAAATCTAATTCCAAATACAATCTAGACACCAACAAAAAGTGAAAATGTGATTTTATTCTTAGGAATGAAAATAGATAGAGATGTTAGTGAATGAAGAGAGAGAGGGACACACACAAGACATAGATAGATAATAATTATGGGGAATCGATAGTGGCAATGGGAATGAGAGAAATGTAGTAGTTAGAGAAATATAGAAAGTAGGAAATAGAATAAAAATGGATATATATATATATATATATTCTATGCCCAAATTATTTTATTAATATTTCATCTCCCCCCACATCTCTCTCTCTCTCTCTCTCTCTCTCTCTCTCTCTCTCTCTCTCTCTCTCTCTCTTTATTTATTTATTTATATATATATATATATATATAGAGAGAGAGAGAGAGAGAGATGTAGGGGGAGATGAAATATTAATAAAATAATTTGGCCATAGAATATCAAGATATGGTGAGAGAGAAAGGAAGAGGGGAGTAAACAAATTGAGAGATATTAAGTAGAAATATGTCATAATTAAGGTGAATATATCATAGGAGGAGAGGGAGAGAGAGAAAAGGGAGAGATGAGGAAGAGAGAGAAAGAAAAGAGGATGAAAAGGAAATAGAGATTTAGGAGTACATAAATTAGGGATTATAATAAACAATCAAGAGTGTGTGTGTGTGTGTGTGTGTGTGTGTGTGTGTGAGAGAGAGAGAGAGAGAGAGAGAGAGAGAGAGATCTTTAGAAGGGAGAAGATTAGCAATTAAAATATTTATAGATATTGGTGGGGAATTAGGAAAGACAAAGAAGTTGATTCTAGAGAGAGTGATGGGGTTATAGGCATGAGCTAAAGAGATATGATAATTAGGAGGAAGAGCTTTAAGAAAGGGAGAAAATAGGAGGGGAAAGTAAGGGGGCTAGTGGGAGATAAATGAGAAAGATCTTGAGAAGGATACAGATTAGGAATCAAAATAGATATAAATGTTGTTGCAGGAAGGGAGAAGGGGGAGGTGGGAGAGAGAGACTTAAGATATTGATAGATGGTTAATTAGGGGAAGAGATTGTTATAAGGGGATGAAGAGAAATGAATTATAGAGATAAACTAGTGAGGATGAGATATGTGTGGTTAAGAAAATAATTAAGACATAGAATATATCGCGATATATATATATATATATATATATATATATATATATATATATATATATATATATATTATGGGGGAGTAATGTTAAGTTGGAAGGAGAAAGATACGTGATAGAAAGAAAGATATTAATTATCACATGATTTAAAAAGAGGTTAGCAACGGAGGAGGTTAAAAGAAAGAGAATCTTAGCCTTAAATATAATAAAATAACAAACTATAATAAGCTATAAACCAAACTCTAAATTAGATGGATCCCTAACCTTAACACTAAATTAAATTGAATGCTAATTGTAAACTTAACTAGACCCAGAATTCTGCTAAGCACAATTTAATTGTAACCATAAACCAAATTACACCTTGACCTTAAAAATAAAATCAAAATATTTTCCTAAAATTAACTTAATAATAAAATGTTAAGAACAAAGCCTAATACTAATTAAATAATACATCATATTGAACCCTAATCCATTAATTAATTTAGCAATTTAATCTAATACCCTAAATGTGATTATATATGTAATTCTAGAAAAAATCAATTTAAAATTAATGCAGACACCAACATAAAGCCAATGTGTGATTTTATTGTGAGGACTTGTAACTCCCAATGCTACTAGCTATATATCTATTATATAATATATAATATATATAAAGAAGGCCTAGAGATATCTAGGCTTTAATTCACTAATATAAAAATTTATATTTAAAAATTAATGTCTAGATATTAGACATTTTTTTGTTAAAAATAATAACATACTATATGGAGTATAACAAATTTATAGACAAATTATTTTCTCACAAATAACAACATACTATATGTGTTAATATTTTGTAGCTCCAGTCTGATATACTTCAGTGAAGATATATATAGATAGATATATTAGAAAAAGAGATAATTTATAATGATTAATATTATGGATATTTATCGCTCATTCTCCATATAAATATATTGATAGATGCATTTGAAAAATATATACTATAAAAATACAATGCAACCACATTTAGGGGGATCCATAGAATTAACAATAATCCATATTTATAACATAGATTATATAAAAATTTATTTATGTGACTGATAGTGATAAACTACTATATTTAGTAACGACAATATTACAAAAACAAATCTATAGTTTTTTCCTAAAATACGTGGATGGTTTACTAAGCCCTCTAATATGCTGAACACTATAATTATTCTTTCAATGCGTCTATTCAGTGTTCACATGGAATGTTAAGAATTTTTCGTTCAGAGATAATTTGTAATGCAAGTATTCTGTAAAAGAATTATTTCAATAGATTTTTGTTTCTCTGTAAATATTGATGAATAAATACATTAAAATCAATATCTTTTTGTTCAATCAATAGACTGGATTGATACAATAATTAGGTCAAAGAATCATAACCCTCTCAACAGTTGAACTTAGCGGCTGCTGATCAAACAATTCTCGGTCATGGCAGCGAAATACATTTTCAAAAAAAATTAAATGTTAACTATTTGTGAGGGAAAGCTGCATGAGAACCCATGGGTCGGGAAATGCAATTTCAAAAAAATTCTATATGAGAAAATAATTGTATTCGAGGATGGAAATAATGGTTAAAGAAAACGCATGGGCAATAAGGAATCACTGTTTTGGGCCACTAAATGAAATGCAAGGAAGTGGCGCATTAGTTTTTGAGTCTCCTTAGGCCCCTCGTAGAAGACTGCCATAGTATTAATGGTGGCAGACCAAAATGACAAATTTTAGAATACTGCAAGCCCATTAGCGATTGCAGAAGCGTTACTGAGCATTTCAAGCATGTTTTCTTTATTTACTGCTACAATTAAATGTTCTATTGCACTCCTTTAAGCGGCGGTGCAGACAATTAATCTTATTTTCGGATGGACTTTGATTAAAATGGAATAGCATAGTTGGTTTATCAGGTGTATGCAAACAAACTTATTTTCTGAGTTTCGAAGATTTTGAATTGATTTGTTTTTTGTGCTGTCATGGATTTCTTTCAGGCAGGTTTACATCTCATCTTTCCTTTTCGGGTATGTTCTCTAAATCTAATTTTCTTCATCTTTTAATGGGTATTCATCACTCTTTTAAAACAGATATTCTAAACTTTACATCTTCTAGTTTTTGCATTTTTGCATCTAATATTTGAAGCTTTTCAAGCCATTTCAATACGCTTGCATCTGTTTCTGTTACTATCTCATATCTTTTGCATGCATTTACTAATGGTTTAAAAAGGGTTCGCAGTATTATCATTGCTCACAAATTTTATGGGTAACCATTTTGAAGATGGCACCTTCAATCAATGACATTGAACAGCCACTGGTTGAATCCGAAGCGAAGATGGAGGAAAGAGTTAAAAAACTAATAATAGTTGACATAATTTTGATGGTGTTAGCAGCGATCTCTTTCATCATCACTGGGATTGCTATCCCATTTTCAGATGAGAATCGCATTGCATTTTACATGTTTTTCTATGGATATCATTTGGGTGTAACTGCTTCCATCTTTTTCTATATCGGCCTTTGCTTTGTCCGTACAGATACTCACTTTTTGTGCGCCAAAGCGATTCTTTGCGTCGTAACAGTAATCTACATGTTGGGTTATCTTGGAGCTGTTGATTTCATCATGCCGTCCAAAGTAAAACATGCTGCAATTTTAGGAATTCTGGGGATAGAGAGTCTTGTTCTTCGTTGTATCATTTCAATCGACTGACTGAGTTGGTTCGCTTTGACCTACAGACCGTAATTGAGATTTTGTATTTGTTTGAACTAAGTATAACAGGGACACATCCTTTCAGATTTGAGATGGAATATATTATTTATAAAACATTAGATTTTGTATGCATGAACATGTCTGTTATATTTAGATTTATATTTTATATCTTATTTGCATGAACATGTCTGTTATATATATCATTTAGGAGGTTAGTCCTGCTTATTAATTTAGGTTGACTATGATTAAATGATGCCTAAACATTTGATTTGAATAATCAATTTATGTCATTGCTACTTTATTTGTGTCTGATAATTGTTCAAGAGTTTCTGCAGTAGTATACGTGGCACAAAAATCCCTGAAACTTTTAAACATCTCAAAGAAATTTGGAGTTTGATTTAATCTCACCGTTAATATATATATATATATATATATATATATTCATTTATTAAACTGAGAGGCTTTTTAATAGTAGCATTCATTAATGTAAACTTTTTAGAATTTTTCAAAAAAAAAAGTCTTAGTATAATGGTAACTGCAGATTAATAAGACATCGATTATAACGCAAGAGTCTCGCACGCCAGAAATGGAGCGTCAAATTTGTAACTACAAAACCGCAGTAAAATTTAATACTATTTATGATTTCGTGTCAATAACACCAAAGGACTCCATTAGGGTTTTGTTTCGTGTATGATGTGATTTTCTTCTTCATCTCAATGGACACGAGTTTTGTGTCATCTAGAAGTTTTTGTTCCATGTTGGAGCTAAAATGGAAATCTTTTTTACAGTCGTATATTTGTTTAAGGCTTCAAAAATGGAGACAGAACAAATTTACTGTAACGCGTCAATTGTAATTACAGTCGAAGATCCTAAGACTCATTGAAAAGTAGTAATTTTTATTTCTAGGTTGGCAGAATAGCTTAACCAATCGTAAAAGGAGTTCATTGTCATGATCATAATAGAGATTGAATTTTGTAAGTCTGCAACATTTGACTGGAATGATTATTTTCCCTTCTAATTTTTTATTCAATTTTGAAATAAAACTCTTTTTCATTGTCATTTCCATTTTATCTTTAATGCTACTTACTTACATATTCTTAGAATTTTGTGATCTGAAAGATTTCTTTCATTAAGAAAGCAAAAATAATCATTTCTCTATACAAATTGGTGCATTTTAAGTTCAAATATCCTCTACAAAGTCATGCTTTCATTCAACTAAATCAAAATGTATATCTATTCTATTTGTTGGCGGATGTTAATTTTTCCACCAACCCATCATTCCTCCACCATCTATAGCCACAGACGAACAGCTGTCAATAGCAGACAAGTAGCTGTCCAAAGCCATCCTTAGCCATCCAAGCACTGTCCAACATTAATTGTAATAGTCAACTCTATGCATAGTCAAGATACCATTTAATATGCATGTTCTTATAAATAGAATAAGCTAGGCCTATGGTTAGCAAAGTCCATTTTGGGTTTCTCATTGTGGATCATGAGTGGATAGAATGTTGTAGCATTCTAGGGACTTGTAATAGATTTTATTTATGCATGAAGTGTTGTAGCTCATTGTGATAAGTCTTTGTATTTTACATATTGAACTGAATGCTTATCTTTTAGTTGGTGTTTGTCTTTGATTCACTCTATCCACCTCTTTCAAGTGGTACATATATTAAAATATAATATAACATGTGTAATAAGTTTGGTTTATATTCTAGAGAGTTCTCAGACCTCTATATCGGAGTTGGAAGGAGAGGTAGGGTTCTCTTGTAAGCTCTGCATTCTTTAAGCAGCTTCATGTCTACCGTTTATAGAAGTCCATATTTCAAATTCGTACAACATTACAGATTTTTACTTTGATGGTAAGTTCTCTTTAAATCATATGCTATTATATGAACAATGTGGCAGATTAAAATTATGAGGGAGGGATTTTGAGAAGTCATGCCAGAAATGAGGAATGCTGAGATGTTGGGAAGGGCTTTGTTGAGGGCAAGGAAGAAAGAAAATATGGTGTCAAACTCTGAGATGTTGGAAGGGCTCTGTTTAGGGTAAGGGAGAAGGAAAATATTGCATCATATTGTTTGTCTTATTAGAAAACAATTCTAGATTATCAAAATAAATAGGGTAAATTACTCTTGGATATTGCAATTGTTAAGCAATTCTTAATCTGTCTAATCAAAAACGTGTTTCTAATTTCTTAAAATGAATTATTTGCATGATTAGTAGAATTATGATATACAGATGTGGAAAATGTAAAAGTATAGATAAGGAAAATAGTTTTGAGAATCTATGAAGAATATTTTATAAAATATATGCATATGATAACATTAAATATTTGAAATAATATTTGAAAGCTTATGTATTAGATATAATTTTGTATTTTTTAAACAAAATTTAAAAACTTTTGAATTTGATACCAAACACATTGATAAGTAGAAGATATTTTCTACACAAGTCAATGAATTTGACTCAAAAACTATACAAATAGCAATATAAATATCAAACACATTTTGAAGTAGATTAGTAAATTATTCATATTAAAAAAAAATTTGATATATAAATTAGTAATCTCTAAATTTGAACATGTCAAATTCAATTTAGAAATTATATAACAATATAATTTAATTTAGAAACTCACTTAAATTTATTAGAATACAATTGTAGACATTTTATTTAATTTTTATTTCTAAATGAATTTATAATATAATTAGTTGTTGTTATTATTACTTTTAAACAAATAAAAGGTTTATAGTTTCATTTCCCTCATTATATGAGATGTAAGAATGGGAGAGGATCTAATACTAAAATCAAAAATTGGTTCAAATATAATTATTTTCATTGTAAGAAAAACATGTAAAGCTAAAATTAAAACAAGTTTAGAAGTAAAGTAAAAATTTGAAAGTTAAGACAATTTACAAAAAAAATAAAGTTTTATAAATTAATTCAATGTGTTTTACTTGTGTGTGTGTGTGTGTGTGTGTGTGTGTGTGAGAGAGAGAGAGAGAGAGAGAGAGAGAGAGAGAGAGAGAGAGAGAGTGTGTGTGTGTGTGTGTGTGTGTGTGTGTGTGTGTGAGAGAGAGAGAGAGAGGTCCTAATAATAATGGGAGGGAGCATAATAGATAGAGAGTGAGACAAGAGCAAGAGTTTGTGAGGTATGAGGTAGATAGAGAGAAATAATTAGAGAGTTAAAGAGATGTCAAAGAGAGGACATGTGTGCAAGAGAGTAAGACAAGGGGATATAGGGCTAGATACATGAGGTTGACATAGAGAGTGATTGTGAGATAAAAACATGGGAGAGATAAGAGGGTGAAATATATGAGATACATGTAGAGGGTAAATTGGGGGGAGAGAGAGTAGGTCCTAATAATAATAGGATTGAGAGAGAGAGAGAGAGAGAGAGAGAGAGAGAGAGAGAGAGAGAGAGAGAGAGAGAGAGAGAGAGAGAGAGAGGTCCTAATAATAATAGGAGGAGGCATAATAGATAGAGAGTCGGACAAGGGGGAGAGTGTGTGAGGCATGAGGTAGACAAAGAGAAATAATTAAAGAGATAAGGAGATGTGAGAAAGGGAGCATGTGTGTGAGAGAGTAAGACAAGGGGATATAGGGCTAGAGACATGAGGTTGATATAGAGAGATATTGCTAGATAAAGACATGGGAAAGATAAGAGGGTGAAAGATATGAGATACATGTAGATGGTAAATAGGGGGAAGGTGGGGGGAGGGAGAGAGAGTAGGCCGTAATAATAATAGGAGGGGATATGATAGATAGAGAGTGAGAAAAGGGGTGAGTGTGTGATGCATGAGATAGACATAAAGAAATATTTTGAGAGATAAAGAGATATAAGAGAGAGGGCATGTATGAGAGAGAGTAAGACAAGGGGATTTATGGCTACAAACATGAGGTTGATAAAGTTATGGGAGATATAAGAGGGTGAAAGATATGATATATACATAGAGGGAGAGGGAGGGAGGGAGGGAGGGGGAGAGAGAGAAAGAGAGAGAGAGAGAGAGAGAGAGAGAGGGAGAGAGAGGGAGAGAGAGATGTAAACACATATATGGTAATTAGGGGGAAGCAAAGGGGAGGGGGTTGGAAGAAAGGTATAATGTGAAGGAAGAGAGAAGAGGTAAATATAAAAATAGGATATTTTGGGCCAAAAATAGATAGATATAGTGATCTGGAGAGGATGAGTAGAGCCTAATCATAAATATAACCCAAACCCTAATCATCACAATAACACTAATGTAAACCCTAATCATTATCATAATTCTAACATTAGCCCCAACCCAAACATTTATATCTTCAACCATAATCATAATCCTAAAATTGATTATAACTAATTCCAACTCTAACCCTCTATGACCTTTGACCTATGTTTTATTTATCCTTAATGATAGAATTTATATCTATGTCACTACAAACCATATGATATTAGGGAAGATAGAGATTGAAAGAGTGAAAGATATAGAGGGTAAGTAGGGGTAATATATTGTTAAGATGAGGGAGGAGAGAGAGTTAAAAAGAGTAATTAGGGGGGTGACGTGTGTGTGTGTGTGTGTGTGTGTGTGTGTGTGTGTGTGTGTGTGAGAGAGAGAGAGAGAGAGGGAGGGAGGTAAACATAAATATGATAATTAGGGGAAAGTGAGAGAAAGGGGGTGGAAGAAAGGTAGAATGGGCAGAAAGAGAGATGAGGTAAATATAAAAAGAGGATCATTTGGGAAAAAAATAGAGAGAGATAGTGATGTGGAGAGGATGAGCAGACCCTAATCACAAATTATAACTCTAACCCTAATTGTAAGTCTATTGCTTGATAAAAAAATGTAACCCTTATCCTAATACTAACCATGCATAAACCTTACATCTAAATGTAATCCTAACCATGATATAAACCTAAACTGTTATCTGAGCTCTAATAATTTAAATCCTAACAATTATCATAACACTAAAACGTAAACCCTCATTCTAAACCTAGAACATAACTTTAATAACAATACCTTTCTTTAATGGGTATGATTTACTTAATGTGATTATCCTCTAATTTCAATATGATTTTGTTTCAAATTTTAAAATATAAACAATTATATTTTCTTACCTTATTACAATTAAAATGATTAAAAATAATGTAATTAAATAAATACTATGATTAATTATGCCTTGCAACAACTACTAGATTATATATATATATATATATATATATATATATATATATATATATATATATATATATATATATATATATATATATATATATATATATATATATATATATATATATATATATATATATATATATATATATATATATATATATATATATATATAAAATAAGCCAAGAGATATCCTTCCCGAGGTGCCTATTTTCATAATCGATTAATCAAACTCTAAAGATATTTAATTATTTTTAAATAAATGAATTAAAATTAAATAGTTAAATTAATGTTGAAGTTGATTAATATAAATAAACTTTCATAACATAAGTAAACAATGAAGTTAAAAATATTACAATAAAAAATTAAAATTAGAACAAATTTTAAAAATAGAAGGAAAAAAAGTTCGATATTACTTGAAATAAGATTGAACTTTTATATATATTTGGACAACTTTTAAAAATGAAGTAAAATTTTACAATCTAAGTCTTGTCTTTAAAGCTAAATTTAAAGGAAGGTGTGTTTGTGTGTGAGAGAGAGAGAAGAGAGAGAGAGAGAGAGAGAGAGAGAGAGAGAGAGAGAGAGAGAGAGAGAGAGAGAGAGAGTCTACATGATATAGAGATTCATTATAATTATTGGGAAGCAATGATTATGGCATCGAATGGATAGAGCTTTTGATGTGTGTGTGTGTGTGTGTGTGTGTGTGTGTGTGTGTGTGTGAGAGAGAGAGAGAGAGAGAGAGAGAGAGAGATGGTGAGAGGGGGTGGGATATAGGTGAAGGAGAGAAGGGGTAAGTGAAGAAATGAGATAAATGAATAATGGGGATGATGAGGTAGATAAGGTAGAGAGAGAATGTGAATAATTAGAGCTTACTATGCATGGACATTTTTGAAACAGACGAGGGGGTGGGGCGAGAGAGTGGATCATGAGGGATTCAGAGTAAGGGGGCAGATATGTATGTATGGTAATTAAGGGTAAGCAATAGTTAGAGGGAGAGGGTGATGGAAGAAAGGTAGAGAAATACAAGAACTAAGTTTGAGGGTCTATATGGAATTTTTGGGACCTAAAAAATAAATTCTTATAAACACAATGTAGCAGACCTAAATTTTTAGGCCATCAATCTCCCTCTTATGAAACCACTATTAGAATTTGAGAGAAAACCCAGTTCCAAGTCAAAAGTTATGACTCCCAGAAGTTGATGCATCATTCTCCCCTTCTTAAAAGAACTATTGCAAGTGGCTATCGGTGAATTTCTTCAATTTTGTTGGATCTTACTGCATTATTTCCCACTTAGATAACCATATACTCTATGTTTTAGGTAACCCATCCCACTATATCATATATCTATTATGCTAGCCATGCCTTGTGGAGGTACTTCACTTGTTAGGAATTTTGGCAATCTTTTCCTTCTTATTGGAAAGGTGATGTTTCCAATGAATGCCCTACATGTCATCTATATTGGGAACATCTCCATAGAATGTGTATAGGTCAAAAACATTAAAGACATGGGAGATGTCAAGATTTACTGGTAAACTAATCTCATAAGCATTATCATTGATCTTTTTGAGGATTTTGCAAGGTTCAATCCCTTTATACTTCAATTATGGTAATGTGCCTATAGGAATCTGTTCATGCCTCAAGTAAACTATCAGCAAGTCACCTACAACAAATATTTGTTGTCTCTGAGTAGCATCTGTGACAATCTTGTAACTCGCATTACTATCTTGTAACTTTTGTCAGACATCATGTTGGAGCTGGTGAAGATATTCAACAAAGGCAACACCATCATCACTAATTTTATCTCCCAATGGAAGTGACACAAGATCTAGAACACCTTGAGGGTTTCTACCATATAATATTTGAAATGGAGACTTGCTAGTTGATCTATTAACAAAACTATTATAGGAAAAATCTATGGGGGGAAATGCCAAGTCCCACTATTTAGGATTCTCACCCACATGTAGTGTAATAGGTTTCCCAAATGCTGATTGACTACCTCTATTTTTCCATCAGTTTGAGGATGATAGGCACTACTAAATTACAAATTTGTTCCTAATATCCACTACAGTGGTCTCCAAAAATGACTCAGTATCTCTATCAGAGGTAATGGACTTTGGCAAACCTTGTAAGTAGACAACTTGTGAGAAGAATAATTTTTCTATTCTAGTTGCATCATTGGTCTTTTTACAAGCAATAAAGTGGACCATTTTTTAAAATTGATCAAAAACCATAAAAATAGAATCATAACCTCGCTGAGTGTGTGGGAGACCCAATACAAAATCCATGCTCAAGTCAGTCCATGATTTGGTGGCTACTACTAAAGGCATGTATAATCTTGTATTATGTGAATTTCATTTAGCCACTTGATAGATCCTTCACCCTGCAACATATTTAGTGATATCCCTCTTTATCTTGGGCCAATAATACTTATCTTCAACCAAGTTTTTTTTTTTGTCCTTTTCAAAGTGTCCAGCTAGTCCACCACTATGAAATTCCCTGATAATGTTTTCCTGCATGGATCTTCGTGGTATACATATTTGTTTACCTTTAAAGAAGTAACCATATTACATAAAATAGTCACCTTTCACATGATCTAACTTACCAAAATTAAGCCTTTAGCTATTCTACAATTTCCCATAAATTGTCATCATTTTCATACAAGGCCTTAATAGCATCAAAACCAAGGACTTCAGTTTCCATTGTGGTTAATAGTGTAATATGCCTACTCAAGGCATTAGTAATTTGATTTTTTTTTTCAAACTCATGTTTTAGAACAAGAGTATATCCCTATAAGAAAGATAATTAGTTAGCATTTCAACTATTCAACTTCTTTTGTGTGTTGAGATATTTCAAAACAATATGATAAGTAAAGAGCACAAACTCATGTGGGACCAGATAGTGCCTCCAGTATCTTAATGCTTGAACAATTGTATAAAACTCTAGATCATAGGTAGAATAAATATTTCTCACTTCTTTCAATTTATCACTAAAGAAGGCTACAAGCTTAACCACTTGGCTAAGAACAATGTCTATCCCAACATGTGAGGCATCACACTCTACATCAAAATCTTTGTCTAAATTTGGAAGTGTCAATATAGGAGCTTTAGTTACCTTTTTCTTCAAGAAATTAAAACTCTCCTCAACATCCATTATCCATGTGAATTCCCTTCCTTTGGTATAGTTTTTTATGGATGCAACAATACTGCTGAAATTTTGGATAAACTTCTGGTAGAAAGTTACCAACCCATGAAAACTTTGTTCTCCTATTATACTAGAAGGGCTGGGCCATTCTAGGATTGCTTTCACCTTTTTTGGATCCATCTGACTACCAAATTGAGGAATGACCAAGCCTAGAAAGGTCAAACTATTTGTAGGAATCTATGCCTTTTCAAGTTTGCAAGAGCTTCTCCTTCCTTAATACACTCAAGATGAACCTTAGATGTTGTAAGTAGTTTTCCTTGATTCTTATATAGATCAAAATAAACTACAAAAAACTTACCAACTAAGGCCATAGTACATTATTCATCAATGACATAAATGTGGTAGCTACATTAGAAAGTCCAAAAGGCATAACCATCCATTCATACAAATTGTCTCTTGTCTTAAATTTGTCTTCCATTTATCTCCCTCTCAAATGTGGATCTACTGGTAGCCACTTTGAAGATCAATCTTACTAAAATACTAAGCCCCCACTAATTCATCCATCATGTTCTCTATCCAAGGAAGAGGAAGAGGAAATAGGTAATTAATGGTAATCTTATTAATTTCTCTTCTATCAGTTCACATCCTCCATTTTTTATCCTTCTTTAGAGTCAACAATCTAGGTACTCCACATGAGCTCATGCTCTCTCTAACCAAACCCTTCGGCATTAGTTTCATCACTTATTTATTCAACTTTGTATGTTGTGTTGGATTCAACCGATAGGCTACTTGATTACGTAGATTTTTTCTAGGAATAAGATCAATATGATGTTGAATATCTCTTTTTGGTGGGAGACCATTAGGTAGTTCATTGGGAACAACACTAGAAAACTCCTCTAAAACCTTTATTGCCTTAGGTGGTGTCAAGTTTTCTCATTATTCTCCTCTTTTTAGTACTAGTACAGAACAACATCCTTTTACTTTGATTTCTTTGACAACTTCTTTTGTAGAAAGGACGGTCTCGCTCATCCTTTCATCTTTGCATGGTAATAGAACCACATTAGAGCCATCCTTCCAAAATGTGTAAGTATTTTTTATCCCATCATGTATGACCTTCCTATCATACTACCATGGTCTTCCCAACAATATATGACAAAAATCCATAGGGATAACATCACACCATATTTCATCCTTATAAAATTTTCCTATGGTAATTCTGACAAAACATCTTTTATCAATAGTTACTTCATTTCCTTTCTTAAACCATGCAATATGGCAAGGATGAGGATTATTTTCACATTGTAAACTTAATTTCTCTACCATTTCTCTAGATACCATATTCTCACAACTACCCACGTCAATAATAACTTGGCATACCTTTCCAGCAAAAGTGCATATAGTTCTAAAGATGTTGGTCTAGAGCTAAGAATCTTTAGTGTTCTTTACAAGAACTTCATCTTCTTCTAGAATGATCATTGACCTTCTCTGTTAGGATTAAACCACTAATAAAAATAACAATTACATGCAAATATAACCAATATCAAAAAATAATAGATCACACAGAACAGAATACAAGACACCAAGATTTAATGTGGTTCACCCAATCCCTAGGGTATGTCCACCAAATAACAAGTCTAATATTATTACAATCCAGTAATTACAACCTGATTACAATCTGTAATCCCTTATACTCAATACCACTATAAGAACCAATTTTTGCATCACATATATCCTAACCCTAAGCACTTTTTATACAAGTATTTTTACCACTTTATGGTTATAATTAATAATTACATATCGGCCCAAAATCATAAGCCCCAAAGAATTTATGAAGTATGTACAATACTTTCCTAATTAGTCACCACAAACTAACCTTCTTATCATGAGAGTTTCTCCCACATCTAGTAAAACTCATTGCTCTTCTATTTGGACTAAGTTTAGTCTAGGTTATCTTGCTTGATTTATTTCTGGTATGTTATAATTTGAGCATGTTCAAAGGCACTATGTCCTTCTTTGTCACATTTGAAATAGGTAAAGGGCCTTTGTTGGTTTTCCTAGCCTCTTCTACTACCATAACTTTGTACTCATTGAAATCCCCTTCCTCTATCTTTTTTTAAGGATCTTGTCTAGAATTTGTATTTCTTTCAAATCCTTGGGAGGATTATGCTTGACAGCAATTAGAATCTCCTCAAAATGGTGTTGAGGGACCCCTTCTTCCTTCTCTATTCCTCTGATTGTAATGTTGGTTCTATTTTTCTTCAACCTTTAGGGCTAGTTGGTAGGCTTCTTCCATACAGCTAATATGATGCATGCTCAACTCATATTGGATAGAAAATTTTAGGCCATTTATGAATCTAGAGCCTTCTGCTCATCAACTTCGTAATGCTCTATTCTCATGGATAACTTATAGAACTCATTTGTGTACTCTTGTAAAGGAAACAATTTTTTTTTCCAAGGAACTTAGGAAAGAGGGTTTGTGAGTAATCCAAGGGTAAGAACTTTTCCTAAAGCTTTTTCTCCATCTTGCTCCACATTCTAATATTTTTCTTTTGTTTTCTCATTCGCTCCTTCTGGAGGTGATCCCACCATATCATTGCATGTATTTTTTATTTTTTGCATGCAAAAATTAATCTTTTTTCCCTCTTCGACAAGCTTCCATTCAAAAAAATTTCCCATCTCATTTAGCCAATCCATCAACTCTTCTAGCTTAAGACTACCTGTATAGTCTGAAACTTTGATCTTAATCCCTTCATTTTTACCTTCTAAAGCCCAAAGCACTCTATCTTCATATCTTAGCTCTTCCAGCTATTCTTCTTCATTCTCTTCATTTTGATTAGCACCTCTTCAATTTCCCTCTTCATCTAATTTTCTCTCTCCTTGTATTATTGGTATTTCTTAATTATTCATTCTCTCATTTAGTCATTCAATCTACATCTAGATATCCAACATAATTGTTTTTCATTGGAGTGACACCTCCTCTTCCTCTTCCTCTTCTTCTCCCAATGATATTCCTGCTCTAATACCAAATGATGTATTACCCAAGTGCTTATTCACAATAACACAATCTACAGAAGGAGAACATGTAACAAAATATAGATGAAAATAAATAAAAATTAAATTGGGATATCTTCCATTAACTAACCTCCTTCTACCCTATTTTGCATCTCCTTAAATAACTAAAAATCTCTCTAAATTCAAAAAAATAGAAAATTACCTATTTTGGCAGATTTTAACTATTATTTAAAATATTAATAATGTCTTTCACGTTGCATGTGAGTAATATCCTTCTCCTTAGTGCAATAGGCACCTCAGAAAGATATCTCTCTAGTTATTATCAATATATAAAATATATATAAGTTAGTTGTTTAAACAATTTTTATTTTTATTAAATCAAAATAGAGTAGAACTATTTCTTAATCTTATATGCACTAAAGTTTGGTCGGTAGAATAAAAGTATTAAAAGTTTACTTATTAAGACCTATGTTTATCACACAATACCAATTTCAAATTTTTCAAATGTTCTACAAAGCTATACATAACATACACATTATTATCAACCCTCACATTCTTTAAGGGTACAAATGTTTTCTTTTTTTCTTTTTTTTTGACAAAAGTGGAAGATCACTGTGTATATATTAGATAATATAACTAGTTCAAAAGGAGCTCCTAAGGGAAAGAACCAGAATGAAAACCCTCATTCAACACTCTTAGAATACAAAACATGGCATATTCGGTCACGTCGAACCGCCATTACAGCAGCATCCAAAAAAATGATAACAAACAGCAGCAAATGTAACTCAAACTGTCATATATTAACATGCTTGCCAACTCTATGACAACAGGATAATGGTAATGAAGATCAATCGAATTAAGGGAGCAAATTAGTTTTCCATCACATCCCAAGTTAGCAAGGAGGTCAGCAAGTCTATCTCCTTCTTGAAGAGTATAAGATATTGTGCAATCATCAAATGAATCTAAGACCTGCCAGATATGATCCATAATGTATAACAACTTCCAATTAAGTCTTAGTGAGGCAAGCATTGATAATATTCATTGACGCACCCTCAACGTGTACCTTCATATAGCCACTCTGCTTTGCTAATGCTAATCCAGCTAATAATGCTTGTACCTCAGCAACATTATTCGTACCCGGAGGAATAGGACTAGCCTTAATTGCCTTTAGGTGCCCTTCATGATCCCTTATGCATACTCCAATCCCAGATTTTCCCAAGTTTCCATGTAAGGAACCATCAAAATTAATTTTATAGAATCCCTGAGTAGATGGATCCCATTTGACTGAAGCTCTATCAATAACCTTTTGTGTCCCAAACTTAGGGATACAAATTTTGCAAATGACACCTTTAATCCATGATATTGAACAGCCATTGGTTGAATCTGAAATAAATTTGGAAGCAAAGATGGACGATAGAATTTAAAAGCTAATAACTGTTGATATCATTTTGATGGTTTCAGCAGGAATCCCTTTAGCCATCATTATGATGTTTTCAGAAAAGGATTTCTTTTCTTTCACTACTGATGAAGATCAGGTGGATCGCATTGCTTTTCAGATGTTTTTGTATGGATATATTTTGGGTGCAACTGCTTCCGTCCTTTTCCCTGTAGACCTTAGCTACATCTGGACATATACTCACCTTTTGTGCTCCAAAGCAATTATTTGCATCGTAACACTAATCTACATGTTGGGCTACCTTGTAGCAGTTTATTTCATCATGAGGTCCAAAGTAAAATATGCTGCAATTCTAGAAATTCTGGCTGACTTGGTTCTTCGATGTATCGTTTCAATCGACCGAGTTGGTTCTCATCTGCCCACGTCTATGACAGACTTTAAGTTTTAGTAGTTCTCTCACGCAGTGAAACAAAGAACTCCGTCTTCTCCTTGTAGAAATGATATCTGTATTTGTTTGAAATACTCTCAAAGTGATATTTTATTTATTTGATATATTTTGGATTTGAGGTGGAAGATATTATCTACTTGCTATACATAAAATATCATATTTTATATACATGTAAATGCCGGCAATGTTTAGATTTATCTATTACCGTAATGAATTAATAACTTACCAGTATGGAACGAAAGTAAAAAAATTATGAGGTCAGTACTGCTTACAGATTAATGTTGGCGATAATTAATGCTGCATAAACATTTAATTTTGATAATCTTCTGATCCAATTTCATGAATTTCCGTTCCCTTTCCTTAACCGAAGGCATTTCCAATGTTAATTATTGTTAGTTGGACAGTTGTTATTTCTGACTCGGAAATAGCAGTAGTATTTATGGGTAGCTTGGACAGCTGTTCGTCTTTATCTATGAATAGCAGTAGTATTTATGGGTGGTTTGGACAGTTGTTTGTCCACTTGCCAAAAATTAGTAAATGGTTATTATTTACTAATTTTAGAGATTTCCTTTTGGGCACCTTGCAACCAATTCTACTATTGGCTATCGAGTTGTCTTAATCTCAGCCGTTGTTTTGATTTAATATCGGTTGTTGGTTTACCAATAGGAGTAGTATAAAAAGGGGTCATTGGGTCATTTGAAGAAAAAGAAATTTGGAAAAAACGTTTGCAGTGTTTTCAAACACTCTTGCAATGTTAGCAAGGGCACAGTGTTAGCACGGGAATAGAAGTGGCGAATACCAGCGGGATAAATTAGGAGGTTGTCAGAGTTCTGCCAATGAGAGGCAAGGAATTTTGTATCTCTTGATTTGCTGAAGTTTGATATAATTTCTCATCTGTAGCACTAGTTTTCCCTTAGGAGTTTTTCCAGAGACAATTTGTCCGAAAATATTGTGTTCATTGTGTTGCGCATTTTTTTCCGTATTTTAAGTGAAGTTGCAGTTGTGTTATTTTTCAATATTAGTTGGAAATTTGTTTTTAGTAGTTTAATAATCATTTACAATAGGAGATTAATAATCAGTGACTGCAATAGTTGATTTTTCACATGGTATCAGAGAATTGTTAAGGATAGAAGAGTTTTTCCCTAGGAAAGAAATTTTGATCTCTTTAAATTTATTATTGCTTTAAACCCTTAAGATGGCTTTAGCTAGTTTGAGAGATCAGGATAGATTAGATGGTGCCTCAAATTTTGGTGTCTAGAAGGCCAAAATTTCTTTATTGTTGGAAGAGAATGGTATCAAAGATTATGCTACCAGTGGTGTACCTATACCAACGGATGCAACACAGCTTGCAAGATATAGGAAGGACGATGCCAAAGCGAGGGGGATTATCCTTGATGGTGTCAAGGATCGTATTGTTCCACATATCTCGGAGCTAGATACATCAAAGAAGATGTGGGACGCCATTCTAAATTTGTACCAGAATGCTACCACCAACAGGAAGTTGATTCTCAGAGAGAAGCTAAAGAATACCCGGATGAATCAAGGAGAAGATGCCACAAGTTACCTCACTGGGCTCAGACTTGTCAAGGATGAGTTAGCAGTTGTTGGAGATAGCCCTAGTGATGATGAGCTAGTGAGAATAGCCCTAAATGGGTTTACTAAACAATGGAGTGTCTTTGTTCAAGTTGTCAGTGGACGAGATACTTTACCGAGCTGGGATCGACTATGGACTGATTTCACTCAAGAGGAGTTTAGACTAAGTCTTGTCAATGGGGCCAACAAGAGTCAAAAAAATGAGGTGGAACAAGAGAACGTTGCCCTAGCGGGTAAAGGGAAAGCAAAGAAGGGATCTAGCAAAGGATCAAATTCGCAAAGTGAAAAGAAGAAGAAGGGCCTTTCTAAGGTCAAATGCTTTGGATGTCACGAGTTTGGCCACTATGTTAGTGATTACCCAAAGAGGAAGAAGGGTAAGAAGCAGGTGGCAGCTTCAGTAAGTGTGGAAGAACTCTCTAGTAGAATGGAAGATGAGTTTGAACTCATAGCTTATATGGTTAGCTCAACCTCATAGTGTGTTTGGTATATAGATAGTGGGGCGTCATTTCATATGACAGGAGTTAGAGAGTACTTCTCCAGTTACAAGGAGGAGGACACCAACATCCAAATTTTTATGGGAAACTTGTCCAAATTCAACCCTATTGGGAAAGGAATTGTTCAATTTTAGAGGGAGAATGGAAAGATAATTCCACTTCATGATGTGTTATATGTGCTTGGCTTAGGTATGAATTTGATTTCTGTATATGTTCTTCAGGATAGGGGGTATAATGTACTCTTTAGAGGGACACATGTGTTGATTAAGCACAAGGATTGGAAATCACCCATAACTATTGGAGTTATGAGTGGTCACCTTTATAGATTGCAATTTGATACTCCTAAGGCACTTATGAGCAACAGTAATCCTAGAGATCTTGGAGAGCTATGGCATAGGAGGATGGGCCATATTCATCATGGAGCACTTAGATTGCTTCGTGAGACAGTGACAGGTGTTCCAGAGGTGAGCACAGAGCATGATGATGTATGTAAGGGATGTGTGTTGGGGAAGTTTGTGAAAGCATCTTTTCCAATGAGTGACACCAGATCTAAGAGTGTTCTTGATCTAGTACATTCAAATGTTTGTGGACTGATGTCGATGAAATCTCTTAGAGGATATGAGTACTATGTTACTTTTATTGATGATTTCTCTAGAAAGACCTGGATATACTTCTTGAAGACTAAGGATGAGGTTTTTAGTCGATTCCAAGAGTTCAAGGCTCTTGTGGAGAACTCAACAGGAAAGAAGATAAAGGTTCTTCGGTCAGACAATGGAGGCGAGTACAAAGGAAATGTCTTCCAGGAGTTCTGCACCAGAAAAGTAATCAAGAGAGAATGGACTATTCCTTACAATCCACAGCAAAATGGAGTTTTAGGAAGAACCGTTCTATATCGGAGGCAACAAGAGCTATGCTACATGACCAGGACATGCCCCATTACTTATGGACAAAGGCATGTAATACAACAGTCTACATTTAGAATAGAGTTCCACACAAGGTGCTAGGGAAGATGACACCAGAGGAGGCTTTCACAGGGAAGAAATCAGATGTTAGTCACTTCAGGATATTAGGGAGTTTGGCATATTGCCATATTCATGGAGATACACGTACAAAGTTAGATCAGACTGTAGAGAGGGGGTTCTTTGTTGGGTACAGTGAGACCTCAAAGGCATATAGGATTTTCATTCCAAGGACTAAAAGAATTATTGTCAGACGGGATGTCAAGTTCATAGAGGACAAGGCATTTAGGAGATCCAGAGATTTGCCAGCAAATGATCAGAGTGAGCAGCCAATAAAAGCTCCAAGACCAAGTCAAGGGCAGCAAAGCTCAAGTACAGTTACCAGTACGAGTGTAGACTTAGTTAGTGAAGATTCACAGAGTATGGAGCAACAGGTGTGATGTAGGAGCATCCAGAGGTATAAGGGCAATCCTGTGTCACCCAAAAAAAAGTACTTAGACTTAGTTTCTGTTTCATGTCTTTACATTTTTGGATACCCATTTGGCTCAAATAAAGGTTCCAACTCTCATAGTTCAACTATCAGTGCATTTGAAAATCCCTAAAAAATAGGAGCATGCAATTTGGCCATCATTTTGGTGACCTAGAAGGTGTGACTTGGCCAGATGAATGTAATTGATATTTAGAGCATTCCAGAAAAAGAATCAGGTCAAAAGGCCCCACGGTTTGAAAGTTATTGCAGTTTTTCGAGTTTTGGAGACCTCCTAAGAATGCTTCAAAGTCAGGTTTGGGGCATTAAATGACCTCGAAAAGGGTCAAAAAATGGGGGACAAGTAAAGCTTGTCAATAGGGCTATAGAGCGCTTCGAGAGCTTTCTGAAAATGTAAACGGTTCGTCAATCGGAGCTACGGTTCAAAAGTTATGCCTCCCGGAAGTTCGGCTACCGTTTCTGGATTCTTCTAGATTTGCACCGACTTCTAACGCGGCTTCTGGAACCTTCTATTTTGTTGGTGGATGCCTACTAGCACTTTCTAGAATGTACTCCTAGTCCTTAACCCTCTGGGGTCTATTTAAGGAGATTTTTGGCATTGTAAAAGGCAGTTCGGATTGGAGCTGGAGAGGAGGTGCTAAAAGGAGAAATATTCTCCAGATTTATGCTATTGTAAGCCCGTAGGGCATGTTTTGAAGTTTATTTTCTCTGCACTATTTGTACTAGCATATTTTTCTCAGTTAATATAATTCCCCCTTTCTATTGTGTCTATTCTGTTGCTGGGTTGTGTCCCCATCAAGTGGTATCAGAGCGGGTTTTCCTGAGTGTGTAGATAGAGCGCCGACTGTGAGGCAGTTTGCACCAGGACTGTGTGGTTGTGGGTTCGAGTTAGAAGATGCCTCCATGAAGAGAGCGTGGTGGAAGGGCCAGAGCTATTGATCCTGAGGAGGTTAGAGCCCTCCAGAGACAGGTACAAGCATTGCAAGAGGAGCTTCGTAGAGGAGCATATATTGCCGCAGATGACAATAGTGAGGATGACAATGAAGAGGAAGTAATGGAAGTGGACAGGGAAGTTCTGAATCCTGTAGAGGAAAGGCTTTTTAGGGCCATTACTAGGTTTGGGAAAAGACCTACAATTGAAGTGGGTATATTTTCGGGAAATTTGAAACCAGATGAGTTGATTGATTGGATCAATGAACTGGAAGAATACTTTGAGTATGAGGATATAAGGGACCCAGATAGGGTTAAGTTTGCAAAGGCCAAACTAAAAGGCCATGCCAAAATCTGGTGGCAAGAGGTTCAACTGGAAAGACTTAGAAGAGGAAAGGAGAAGATCACAAGATGGGATCGCATGGTGGACAAATTGAAGAAGCAGTTCATTCCTGTGGACTACGAGCTTGATCTGTTTAAGAAGATGCATGGGTTAAAGCAAGCAGGAAGATCAGTCCAAGAATATACAGAGGAGTTTTACCGACTCTTGATTAGAGCGGGGCATGCAGAAGCAAATAAGGAGAAGGTTGCTCGTTATATCAGTGGGTTACGACCTAGCATCCAGGAGGAATTAAGTCTGGTAAGAATGACCAGCATTGAAGAAGCATACCAGTTTGCCCTACGAGTTGAAGAGAAGTTGAGTAAAAGGTTTGAAGGAAGACAAAGAGGGCGCAGTCAAGGAGGAAGGGGAAGCGGTAGATCATCTGGAGGCCGCAATGAAACTCAAAAGAAAAATGAAGATGAGGGTACTAGCAGGAACTAGAGGAATGAGGGTTTCAACCGCTCCCGTGATCAAGATTTTGGAAATCAAAGAGGAAGAGGTAGAGGATGTGGACAAGGAAGAGGAGGCTTCCGTGGTACCTGTTTCCATTGCAATGAAGAAGGTCATCGTGCCTTTGAATGCCCTCAACGACAAGGAAGGACAGATAGGAGAGCTGAGGGCCAAGTTAGGGTTGCTCATGTGGATGAGGATGCACAATCATCACATTCAGAGGATGCAGAAAGAGGAGAGACCTTGGTAAATGAAAGAGTCCTACTAAGTGGTGAAAATGAACCAGGACAACGGAGGAGTTTGTTCTGTACCAGATGCAAGTGTGAGGATAAATGTTGTGATGTGATCATTGATGGTGGTAGCACTGATAACTTGGTATCCGAAGAGATGGTCTCTAAGCTGAAGCTCAAGAGGGAGAAACATCCCCAGCCCTATCAAATTTCTTGGGTAAAAGATGATCATAAGGTCCTGGTAAGTGAACAATGTTTAGTAAAATTCAAAATTGGGAGTTACCATGATGAAGTTCTCTATGATGTTATTTCGATGGATGTTTGCCATCTATTGTTGGGTAGACCATGGCAGTTTGATAGGCATGCAATACATGATGGACATGCAAACACATACTCTTTGACAAAGGATGGAGTTCGCCACAAATTGAAGCCCATGAAAAAGGAAGGTGAAAAGGTATGTAGCAGTGCTAGGATTTTTCTTGTTGATGGAAGGAAGTTTTTAGATGGCATGAAACATCAACATATGTGCTATGCTTTGATTCCTAGGAAAGATAAAGAAGTTAGTAGTGAAATACCATTTGAAGTTTCAGATTTACTAGGAGAATTTGGAGATATTATCTCTGATAATGTTCCAGATGGATTGCCACCAGTAAGGCAAATCAGTCATTAGATAGATCTGATTCTAGGAGCTAGTTTGCCTAACAAGGCTACTCACAGGATGACTCCTACTAAAATAGAGGAGCTAAATAGACAGGTTCAGGAGCTGTTGAGGAAGGGCTTGATTCGAGAGAGCCTGAGTCCATGTGCAGTACCTGCAGTAATTGCACCAAAGAAGGATGGAGAGTGGAGGATGTGTACAGATTCTCGAGCTATAAATAGGATAACCATCAAGTACCGGTTTCCTTTACCAAGGATGGATGATCTTATGGACTGCTTGAGTGGAGCTCAGTACTTCACAAAGATAGATCTAAAGAGTGGCTATCATCATATACAAATTCGAGAAGGAGATGAGTGGAAAACAGCCTTCAAGACCAAGGAGGGTCTTTATGAGTGGTTAGTCATGCCCTTTGGATTGACGAACGCCCCAAGCACCTTCATGCGGCTCATGAATGAGGTACTTAAGAAGTTCTTGGGAAAATTTGTTATTGTCTATTTGGATGATATTTTAATTTTTAGCAAGACTTTGGAAGAACATTTACTGCATATTCGTAGTGTCATTGAAAGGCTAAGGGAAGAGAAACTGTTAATTAATCTAAAGAAGTGTGTCTTTGCAAAAAGGGAGTTAGTCTATTTGGGATTTGTTATATCACCTGAAGGTCTCAAAATGGATCCAGAGAAGGTAAAAGCCATCTTGGAATGGCCTACTCCAAGGTCTGCTACTGAGGTAAGATCATTTCATGGTCTGGTTAGTTTTTACAGGAAGTTTATTAAGAATTTCAGTGGCATATGTGCACCTCTAACTGATACAATAAGAGGGGATAGAAAAGAGTTCAAATGGACTGTAGCAGCTGCGAGAAGTTTTGAATTGCTAAAGAAGAAGGTGACTGAACAGCCTGTGTTGGCACTTCCAGATTTTAGAAAAGTATTCCAGGTGGATTGTGATGCTAGTGGTAGCGCTATTGGGGCTGTATTAAGCCAAGAAGGTAAGCCTATTGCATATTTTAGTGAAAAATTGAATGATGCAAAGAAGAAGTATTCTGTTTATGATCAAGAGTTCTATGCAATAGTTCAGGCCTTAAAGAAATGGAGGCATTATTTATTGCCAAAGGAATTTGTTTTGTATACTGATCATCAGGCATTACAGTACCTAAATAGCCAAGGTAAATTGAATCAGAGGCATATGAAGTGGGTAGAATTCTTGCAGAGTTATACATTTGTGTTGAAGCATAGAAGTGGAAAATCTAACAGGGTTGCAGATGCATTAAGTAGGAGATAGTTGTTGCTTACAACAATGCAGGTTGAAGTAGTTGGGTTTGAAGAACTCAAGAATTTGTACCTCGAGGATCCTGATTTTGCTGAAGCATGGAAAGCTTGTAAAGAACCTATTGCTATAGATAGAACCAAGTGGTTAGACTATTTGATTCAGGATGGCATGTTGTTCAAAGGTAGTCAATTGTGCATTCCAAGGAGTTCTATGAGGGAAAATCTGATTAAGGAGAAACACAGTGGAGGGATGGACATTTTGGTCGGGATAAGACCATTGCCATTCTTAGAGAACATTATTTTTGGCCTCAAATTACACAGGATGTGAAGAATTTTGTACAAAGTTGCCAGGTTTGTCAAGTTGCCAAGGGGTTTAGTCACAATACTGGCCTATATCAGCCATTGCCTGTTCCATCAAGGCCCTGGGAGGACATAAGTATGGATTTTGTTCTTGGATTGCCAAGGACACAAAGGGGTAATGACTCAGTATTTGTGGTGGTTGATAGGTTCTCCAAAATGGCACATTTCATTCCATGCCACAAAACTCATGATGTTGTCCATATTGCAGACTTGTTTTTCAAAGAGGTGGTAAGACTACATGGTCTTCCAAGGAGTATAGTTTCTGACCGAGATACTAAATTTGTGGGTTATTTCTGGAGGACATTGTGGAAGAAGTTGAGAAAAGACTTGAAATTTAGTTCCACGCATCACCCACAGACTGATGGCCAAACAGAAGTGGTAAATAGAAGTCTGGGCAATTTGCTGAGATGTTTAGTTGGAGATAAGCCCAAGGGATGGGATTTGATTCTACCACAGGCAGAGTTTGCTTATAATAACTCTATAAATAGGAGTACTGGAAAATCACCATTTCAAATTGTATATGGAAATAGCCCAAGGACTGTGCCAAAATTGAGGAAGATAGAACAAGGGGAGAGAACAAGTGCTGAAGCTGAGGAATTTGCTGAACACATCAAGCGTCTACATGAGGAGGTTCAAGCACACATTATCAAGATGAATCAAGAGTATAAAGCTAGGGCTGATGCAAGGAGAAGACATAAGGAATTTCAAGTAGGGGATCTAGTCATGGTGCACTTACGAAAAGAAAGATTTCCAGTTGGTACTTACAACAAGCTGAAAATGAAGAAATTTGGCCCCTGCAAAATTTTGAAGAAACATAACTCAAGAAATGCATATGAGGTGGAGCTGCCAGATGGTATTCACATTTCTCCCATTTTCAACATTGCAGATTTAATAGAGTATCATGATGATGGTGCAAATGAAGAGCTGGTTTTAGAGCCATGTCCAATTCCTGCTTCTAAGAAGGAGGAGATAGAAGACATTCTAGATCATCGTGTGGGTAGGAGTACCAGAAACAGGCAGTATGAAGAGTATTTGGTCAAATGGAAAGGACGTCCGATCGAGGACTCAACTTGGATTTCAGCAGCTGAGGTTTCCCATTTGGGATTTCCTCTACCATCCATAAAGTGACAGGGTCACTTTTCAATCTACCCTAGGTGTCTGATGCAGGAGCATCCAGAGGTATAAGGGCAATCCTGTGTCACCCAAAAAAAATGTACTTAGACTTAGTTTCTGTTTCATGTCTTTACATTTTTGGATACCCATTTGGCTCAAATAAAGGTTCCAACTCTCGTAGTTCAACTATCAGTGCATTTGAAAATCCCAAAAAAATAGGAGCATGCAATTTGGCCATCATTTTGGTGACCTAGAAGGTGTGACTTGGCCAGATGAATGTAATTGATATTTAGAGCATTCCAGAAAAAGAATCAGGTCAAAAGGCCCCACAGTTTGAAAGTTATTGCAGTTTTTCGAGTTTTGGAGACCTCCTAAGAATGCTTCAAAGTCAGGTTTGGGGCATTAAATGACCTCGAAAAGGGTCAAAAAATGGGGGACGAGTGAAGCTGGTCCATAGGGCTATAGAACGCTTTGAGAGCTTTTCGAAAATGTAAACGGTTCGTCAATCGGAGCTACGATTCAAAAGTTATGCCTCCCGAAAGTTTGGCTACCATTTCTGGATTCTTCTAGATTTGCACCGACTTCTAACGCGGCTTTTGGAACCTTCTATTTTGTCGGTGGATGCCTACTAGCACTTTCTAGAATGTACTCCTAGTCCTTAACCCTCCGGGGTCTATTTAAGGAGATTTTTGGCATTGTAAAAGGCAGTTCGGATTGGAGCTGGAGAGGAGGTGCTAAAAGGAGAAATATTCTCCAGATTTATGCTATTGTAAGCCCGTAGGGCATGTTTTGAAGTTTATTTTCTCTGCACTGTTTGTACTAGCATATTTTTCTCAGTTAATATAATTCCCCCTTTCTATTGTGTCTATTCTGTTGTTGGGTTGTGTCCCCATCAAGGTGCAACATGAAATGCATCTAGAAGACTTAGAGGTTGACATTTCATCCTCTACTATTGGCAGCAGGAACCATGTGGTTCCAGATACACAAAGAGATACTCAGGAGTTTGTGGGAGCTCCTAGGAAGAGTACTAGACAGCGAAGATAACCAGCCAAGTTCAATGACTATGTGGCATTAGTTAGTCAGTTGGTAGATATTGAGCCTTCTAGCTATCAAGAAGCTGCAGAATATTAGGTATGGTGAGATGCTATGGTTGAGGAATATTCTTCAATAATGCAGAATGATGTGTGGGAGGTAGTACCTAGACCAATAGATAGGGTTGTAGTTGGATCACGCTGGATCTATAAGATAAAGCATGATGCAGATGGTAGCATCGAGAAATGCAAGGCTAGGTTTGTGGCAAAGGGGTTCTCTCGGAAGGAGGGAATAGACTATGAGGAGACATTTGCTCCAGTTGCCAGGTATACTTCTATACGAGCTGTAATCTCACTCGTAGCATAGATGGGATGGAAAATCCATCAAATGGATGTCAAGACAACATTCCTCAATGGTGAGTTGAAGGAGGAGGTATACATAGAACAACCAGAAGGATTTGTAGCACACAACAAAGAGACCCACGTGTGCAAATTGAAGAAAGCATTGTACAGACTCAAGTAGGCTCCTAGAGCGTGGTATGAGTGCATTGATACATACTTGCAAAAAATGGGCTTTGTGAAGAGTGAAGTAGATGCTAACCTCTACTACTTGATGGTTAGGGGTGAAATTCTCATTCTTGTTCTTTATGTGGACGACCTATTTCTTGCAGGTTCACTAGGGCTCATAGTGGATTGCAAGAGGAACCTTGTAGAAGAGTTTGAGATGAAGGATTTAGGACTTATGCACTACTTTCTAGGCATGGAAGTGTGGCAGACAGATGGGGAGATTTTCCTTGGTCAAGGGAAATGTTGCATTGAAATCTTGAAGAAATTCGGGATGAAGGATTGCAAAGCCATGTCTACACCCATGATCACGAACTGGAGGAAGGTAGATACAACTAAGGAGAAGGATGTAGATCCCACTTTATATAGATAGTTGATTGGTTTTCTTATGTATTTGGTCAACACTAGACCAGATATAGCATTTGCAGTTAGTCAGTTCATGGTTGAACCAAAGAGAATGCATTGGATAACAGCTAAGCATGTGCTACGTTACTTGTGTGGTACAGTCGAGTATGGGATCAGATATGTTCGAGGTGAAAGTATCAGGTTGATAGGCTATACTGACGCAGATTGGGCAGGAAGTACAACAGACAAAAGGAGCACTTTAGGGTGTTGTTTCAGCTTGGGATCAGGAGTTGTATCTTGGTTCAGTAGGAAGCAGAAGTCTGTGGCTCTAAGTTCAGCAGAAGCAGAATACATAGCAGCTAGCATGGCGACATGTGAAGCTATATGGCTTCGAAAGTTGTTAGTAGCCTTGTTTGGTCAGAAGGTTGAGACTACTGTGATACATTGTGACAACCAGAGTTGCATCAAGTTGTCTGAGAATCTAGTGTTTCATGATAGGTCTAAACATATAGATATCAGATATCACTTCATCAGAGATTATGTACAAAGGGGAGTTGTTCAACTACAATACATACCTACAGATGAGCAAGTAGCAGACATTCTGACGAAGGCTTTGGGAAAGGCCAAATTTATCTTCTTCAGAGATAAGATGGGTGTCATGCTGAATAGCTTCCTCGCTAAGAGGGAGTGTTAATTATTGTTAGTTGGACAGCTATTATTTCTGACCCGAAAATAGCAGTAGTATTTATGGGTAGCTTGGACAGCTATTCGTCCTTATCTATGAATAGTAGTAGTATTTATGAGTGGTTTGGACAGCTGTTTGTCCACTTGCCAAAAATTAGTAAATGGTTATTATTTACTAATTTTAGAGATTTCCTTTTGGGTAGCTTGCAACCAATTCTATTATTGGCTGTCGAGTTGTCTTAATCTCAGCCGTTGGTTTGATTTAATCTTGGTCATTGGTTTACCAACAGGAGTAGTATAAAAAGGGGTCATTGGGTCAATTGAAGAAAAAGAAGTTTGGAGAAACGTTTGTAGTGTTAGCAAATAGTCTTGCAGTGTTAGCAAGGGCGCAGTGTTAGCGCGGGAATAGCAGTGGGGAATATCAGCAGGATAAATTAGGAGGTTGTCAGAGTTCTGCCAGTGAGAGGCAAGGAATTTTGTATCTCTTGATTTTTTGAAGTTTAATATAATTTCTCATCTGTAGAACTGGTTTTCCCTTAGGGGTTTTTCCAGGGACAATTTGTCCAAAAATATTGTGTTCATTGTGTTGCGCATTTCTTTCCATATTTTAAGTGAAGTTGCAGTTGTGTTATTTTTCAATATTAGCTGGGAATTTGTTTTCAGCAGTTTAATAATCGTTTACGATAGGAGATTAATAATCAGTGACTGCAATAGTTGATTTTTCACACCCAAATGCTAGGAAACACTCTTTTCGGAATCCCAGATTCTAACCAAGGGCATTATTATCACAACATTATTTCCATCATTTTAATGGACACTCTGTGAAAATAGAATATCTTTGTACGTTTTTAGAAAAGCACAAATAAAATTCAATTTTTTTTAAAAGTGGGAAATCATAACATTTAAATCCAATTTCATTTCAGAGGAGGCATAGTTTTAGTACAACATCAAAATATTTGAAAGTCTAGTTAACAAGAAACTTTTAAAATTGGACAAATGAAATAACTAATGTCACATTTTAGTGGGACAATGGACAAATACATAAATAGAATGTGAAATATGATATGATAAAAAATTAGCAATAAAATTTATCACACAAGTTTCTAAGTTTGCAAGAGCCTACGACACAACTGTAAACACTTATTTTGGGAGGTCATGAGTTTGACTCTACACAAACCTAATAATGGTAATAATAATTAATTATAATACATAATAATTAATCTTGGCTATAACCTCTTACCCATTCACCATGCACATGGCTCCCAACAAATTATGTAGAGAGGAATTATTCCTATCATCACTATTGTTAAGGATTTTCCTAAACTTGTCCTTGTTCAATTTGAAATGTTCCAAGATTTTATTACACATGCCTTCCAATGTCTTCCTTGCTTTATCTTCTTCCTTGTGCATCTCCTCTACACCAGCAACCTATTCCAAGCATCTGATGAAAAATTACACTCTAATATCATAAATTACTAATATATGAAAAAATGTCAAATTTGATAAAAACAATTCTAGAATTTATATACTCTCTTTAAAACAAAATTAAATCAATATGAATATAATTATTTTTAAATTAAATATGCACATTACATACTAAGATTTTAAGATTTAGAAACATCCATATCTACCATTTGAAAACATCTAAATAAATTAATGTTTTATAACTTAAATTTGAATAAAATATATATTTATATTATAAAGTAAAATAGTATATTATTTATAATGAAATTTTACAATTTATTAATATTTTAGAGGACTTATTTATGGTTTTATAAAAAGATAACATCTTAATTTATATTGTCTAAATAAATTTTTAGTTATTATATACAATCAAAAATGGTCATTACACCCATCAAATTCCAAGCATGTATTCTATATTGAAAAGATTCTAATTTAATATATATTTTTAGTTAACCTTGTAATGTCATTAATAGTTAATTTTAATTCCTTAATTAATATATTAAGCTTATTTATTATCTTAGTTTATAACAAATAAATTATATTAACTAAATTCATATAATAATTTTAAATTTTATTTAGAAAGTCTATGCTAAAATAGTTTTTAAAAAAGAAATAAGGTTATAATGTAGTTTGTCAAATATTGAATCAAGCATGTCCCCATCGTGCTTACAAGTTCTTTTGAAATAAATATATCGTTCATAAAATGATGAGTTTCCTATGGATTCTTTACATAAAAGGATACTGACAAGTGACAAACTTAGAGGACTAAACTTGTCTGATCTATTTAATTGTGTCCTATGTGGTGAGGAACTAGAAACATATGATCATATTTTTCTCTATTATCCATTCTCTTATCAATAGTTGCATTATGTAATGATTAGACATATATTGTTACTCTTTTCCCTAAGAATATATGGGATTGGATCCAGACATGGCCATTGCTACAAGCTTCATTATTTGCATGTATTTGAAAATTTAATGTAGGTATGATGGTGTGGTGTATTTGGTGTGAGAGAAAAGGTGTGTGTTTAGAAAGGAAATATCTTCTATTGATAGCTTTTGATAACATTCAAACAAACAAATTTGTAAATTAGTTAATATCTTGATAAAGAAAAATAAATCCATATCTTCTCTTTCGACAAATTAGAATAGTTCTTTAATGAGAATAAGGTCATATTTGTCCATAATGTTAAATGGTAGTCTATTGCTCCTTGTGTAGGTGGAAGATGGAATCTATCTACCCTCACACCTTATGAAGGGGGAAAGCCAAGATTTTCCTCTTAAGACAGGTTAAATTAATACAAAGGGAAGCATCAATGCATTTTATAATGCAAAAGGACAAATTACTCAAATTTACTTTGCTCTCAATGCCACCTTAAGAGGGTTTAAGAAAGTAGATTTGCAATGCAAAGCTGAAATATAAAGATATAGAATATGATGAAGTTATAATTGTTAGAAATAGATTATACTGAGGGGGGGTGTTGAATCAGTATTTTCAATCTTTTTACCCACAACTAAATATTATTAATTACTTTGTCACATGCATAAGAAAATAAACCAACAATGCTGAATAGTAGAAACAACCATACATAGAGAGAGCTCATAACACCATATTTTGTTAACTAGGGAAACCCTAGCCAAGGGAAAATCCAAGTGGGGATGAAACCCACTAGATGATTCATTATATAAAAGAATTTGGTTAAGGATATTGACCCAGTTAGGAGTCTATGAAGAATGTATAGTGTCTCAAGTTCCTGTTAGGAGACTAGGCCTTGTTAGAAGCCTCAACCCTATTAGGAGTTGGTAGATCATACACAAATGTGTGCAAGAAGAGCCCATTACCCTAACATGCAACTATACATTAAGTTCTTCAAAAGAATAAATATGTATACAATATTGGATCACTTTTTGTACTTCACAAATATTTTAATTGTTAGTTATTCATACAAAGAGTGACTGCACACATGTCAATTTGCATCATATCTAGCATAGCATTGCTTTACATCACATATCATAATATCACATTCACATATTCACCTATGTTTTAACTTTGCAAGTGAAGTTCTTTACTTATATCAAACATATCAATGAATTCTTCCTTAGTCGGCTCACATATTATCCTTAAATTTAGCTTATCAAGATTTAGTAATCAAAACAATTCTACAAGTTGTACAAGTTAATTTGCTAACATGCTCTATTCTGCATTGTGAGGTATCTACATCAGTATTTCCTCCATAACTTGAACTCAATTGATCATACAAACATGCACACTAGTATGCATCATCAAGATGATGTCATGCATCTAGGGCTAACTACATAAGAGAATGTTTTAAGGGAATATTTTGCTATCAACAAATCTTGTCATGCTATTGTAACACTGTCTAATACTTAGACATTTTTTTCTTCACAAATAATCATGACTAAACTAAAAAAAAAATGTTTCCATAAATGAAAACCACATATCTCACCTTATTTGATTGATTGGTCATATTGCCAACAATCTACCCCTTTGGCATTGATGGCAACATTTTGAGAAAATTGGCTAAGTCTCAAACATATTGTCATACCAATCAAAGTAAATAACCATGTAACATAGTAAAAACATTATATTCATGTTTTGAAAGGATTACATCCCTTATAATTCTTATTACAAAGTTTTCTTAAAGAAAAACTTACTACTATACTTCAAAATATAGCTATATAATTTACAATTACAATTTTCCTTATTTCTCCCCCTTTGACATCAATGACAAAGGTCCCAAAAAATAATGAAAAACCCTATCAAAATCTAAAAGTTGCATCAAAACTTGGAAAAACAATCACTGAAGTTAGTCTTCAACTATGCAAGGTTTTTCTTCCAACTATCTTTCGGTGCATCAAAACTATGAAGATGAAGGTATACCATGTTGCACTTAGCATATATCTATTTCCCTTCTTCCATACTCTACCTTAATACCTTAATGCATAAATTTTAATTTTTATATATCATTCCTTATATTTGTACACATGGTATTAAGAAGTTTACCATCATGCTTAGTTTGTGCTTGAATTGTAGCCAAATTGGTAAGTGTTGTAAACTCATTATCAAAGGTTTTGCACAAATTTTTGCTCTCTGTTGGATATCTGCAGATGTATCAACAGGACTTACTGTCTTCTCTAATGTGTCCAAAACTAAATTTAAGGTCTTCTCAATAGACTTGACAAATTTATTCTTTTCAAGAAATTTACTTAAAGAA
The DNA here is from genome assembly GCA_028749045.1 of Cupressus sempervirens. NCBI lineage: Eukaryota > Viridiplantae > Streptophyta > Pinopsida > Cupressales > Cupressaceae > Cupressus > Cupressus sempervirens. Next base: position 400,217,676 of record CM053792.1, on the reverse strand, counting down.
GATATAAGATTTTATGCCTCATCTTCTTCATCTGACCATAGTGTTGCTACTGTGACCATAGCTACTTGTGTAGGTCGTTTAGAGGGTGTTACTGCTATTTTTGGTAAAGGAACATTTCAAGTAGCTGCTTTAACACTAGATTTAATTTTCTTTGTAGAAGGTGCATCTTCTTCCTTAGGCTCCTAACCTTTTTCTCCATCAGATGAGCTGTTGTAATCAATAATATTGCAAACAATGTTGGAACCAGAATCTTTAAAAGGGTTCTCAAATTTTATCCAATATCACATTGGTTTCATCTACTTGAATAGATTCACTGCCAATGGTAATATGTGGCAAATCACTTGGAATGGGTGTTTTAGTTGGTTGCTCAAAACAGTGAGGTGGACTAACTACAGTAGGGCTTGTTTCCTTTGTCTGTACACTCTTCTCAGACTCCTTAGGCATAGGGCTTGCCTTGTTTGGTTTTGCACTCTCCTTTGGCATAGTAGACTTATACATGACTATTGCCTTTTGAGTTTCCACATTTACGTCTTCATAATTTCCTCCCATGAGGAGAATGGATCTCTTCTTCTTCCTCAATAATGGTGTTATTCCTTTTAGAATTTCAATTATTTCTTCCTCATTATTTACAATACATATCTTTTTCACCATATTTATCTTTATTTTCTTATCTTCCTCAATAACTGTACTTTTTCTATTTAAAATTCTATTGTACAAGTCTTCAGGTATTTGACCTCTTATGCTATCAAAATTTTTATCTTTTAGGATCATATTTCTAACTACAACATTCTCTAGTCTTCTATCCATATTATTATTCAAGTCATAGTACTTATTCAATTGTATAAAATTATTTTCATTAATAATTTGCATGTTAAGATTTTCTACCTTGGGTTTCTATGCTTTTCTTCCTACTGAAGTCTTTGCTTCCTGATTTGCTGGCTCTACTAGTTTGTTACCAGTTTCTTCTTTAGATTTAGAAGAACTAATTTGCAAGGTTCTTCTTTTCTTGCATGTTCCACTTGTAGTTTTCTTGACTCTCTTCTTAAGAGGGGTTTTCTCAAGCCTTGTGGATTTCCTAGGTGTTGACACTTGCTCTATTTTCTTTGGGTTCCTTAAAGGTTGTTGTTGCACAATAGCTGCATATGTCACTATAAGTGCTTGAACAATTGTCTAGGAAACTATGAACTCTTCAATAGGTTTGGCCATTGCAATAGGTGTAGGGGTCAATAGTTCAAATTGATTTTTGACCTTTATTTCCATGGCTATCCCTTTCACCTCTTCAAATTCCTTTCTTGACATTCCTAATTCCTTCAAGATAGAACCAATCACTTTTTCTACCTTCTTCTTGGAGTCCTTGATTATCTGACTTGTTTTAACTTCTCTCATCTTCTCAGTATATTTTCCCCATCTAGGACATTCAGAATTAACTTGAGTGTAGGATTTTCTAGTACATATCCTCCAATTAGTTCCTCACTCATTTCATAACCCATTGGTTCAATGAACTTAACTCAAGGAACTACTACCTCCATACACGTAAAATCTATTTCTACCATGAAGCATAATTCATCCTTATATTTTTCCACTAGTGTAGGAGGTATTCTATACATTTGCTTCATTCCAACTTGAAAAGATTTCATCATTCTATCAATATCATTGTCTCTAACTATTTATGGTTTGGTTCTTTATGAATGAGTGACAACTTTCATTACGCACTCACTTCCATCCCAATTTTTGATACTAGGAAACTTATTTGTTGCATAGAAAAATATATGTGTAAGTAGGGATTCAAACCTAAAGACTGCACTCCAAGACTTCTTGATTCTTGATATGTTATCCAACAATTATGTTCGGATACTATCACATAGATTAACCTCTTCACCCTTTACTACCATATATGTTGCATGAAGAAATCTGGCAAGATCTAAATCTATCCTAGATCCATGGTTGAATTTTTTGGGACTAAAAATTGCATTGTCAATTTTGAGAACCATTGAAAAAATCAAGCCCTTAAAAGCTTTTAAAGTGCATTTGTACCCGGTTGCCCATTTGAGGCCTAAGAGGTGTTCAATGCTTCTAACACCTTTTATTTAGCATGCCTAAGTGTTTCATAATGATAAATTGACATTCTGAGCCATTTTGTGAAGTCTCATTTTGAGCATCCATCAAATCTGCATTTTATCCTAAGTGTCAAAAAGTGATAGGAGCCTGTGTTCACCATTGAATATATCGCACCCAAAAAAAATTTAGGACTCGTTTCTTTGGGAGTGTCTAGTATCCATACCCAAGAACCTATGTTTTAGATTTCGAGTCCGTTTGACTAGGTTTTGAATCCCTCAAAGTTGGTCTTTTAAATTGTCATGCTGATGCACATTGCACATAATTCTAAGAAGCCCTGTTTGACGAGTTATAAATTTTCATCAGTTGATCGAAATGCTAAAAAAAAATTTGCATTGTATTTTAGACATCAGAAACTTGTTATGTTTCAATTTTTAGCTCTTGACGAATCCGTTTGATCAATTTTCAAACGTGATTCCAAACGAGATTTCTAAAGTTTTAGTGGTGTTAGTATTTGCAGATTTGTCAGGACCCCTGTTTGGGATGTTATAACTTGAGATTCGTGATTGGTAAGATCGAATGGATTGTACCCTTGTGTTGTCCTCTAAAAACACTCCAAGTTTGTCAATTTTAAAATCATGACAAATCCATTTGTACACTTTCCCAAGTCAATTCCTTTTGCAAAAAATGCTTTATATCAGTGTTTCTAGTTTGCAAAATCCAAGTAGCCTACTTTGACCAATCGCCATTTGTGCCCAGTTTTTTTTCGTGAGCCCAAATTGTAGATCTATAATGTCCTTATGACAAAGAACCAATGTCCCAGTTTTTATTTCCCCATGTGCCCATTTGCCTAGTTTTCCAAGCCAAACCCAAACCCAATTTGTTGTTTTCTAACGTTTTTACATGCAGGTAATTCTGAGAAGGCAACTTTGACGATCAATATCTTTTGACTGGAAATTCTTCATAAGACAAAATCTGACGGGATGCACGTATGCATAACAGAGATTCAGTGTACCAGTTTTCAGAACTGGATTAGGTGTTTGGGTCAGTTTTTAAGGCCAGGTAACAAACCTTCTGGCACCAAAATGACATGTTACAAAAAGGAATGAAATGAGTTTCAAATGTTGATTCATTGGTCGAGTTTGATCTAAATTAGTATCAGTCACAATTGTCAATTGATTGAAAATGAAATTTTTTTAGCCGGACCCACTTTGGGGCCTGGCTAAATTTATCAGAGTTGTGACCGCTGGTGATGTTGAATTAGCAAACATGGAGTTGAGGCTAGAGTCACTGAATGCCCTTAAGTTGCCTATTAGATTAAAAGCAGGATTTTTGGGCTCTGTAAGATTGAAGATCCCATGGAGAAGATTAGGTCAAGAATCAGTTTTAGTCTACTTTGATCATATTTTTCTTTTAATAGAGCCTGCAACTAATGTTGAGGGATGTATTGATGATTCTATGCAAGAAGCTAAATGGTCTAGGGTAAAGGAAATGAAAATGAAGCTTTTGCAATCCAAACTTGAGAGGAAAGATGAAGTGAATACATCTTGGTTGGGATCTCTAATTAACACAATTATAGGAAATATCAAGTTTGCTATTACAAATAGCCATGTCAGATATGAGGACACTGAAAGAAATCTTGGTCATCCATTTGCAGCAGGAATGACATTAGAGAAACTTGCTTTAGTGACTGTTGGTGAAGATAGAAAAGTATATACATTAGTCTGTGGAGCTTGAGTGATTGGCTATTTACTTCAACTCTGATGTCAAACCATGGGAGATTGGTAAACCTTGGGAAGAATTGCTACCTTCAGAGTGAAGTGAGATTTTGAACCTAGAGTCAAGATAGAAAAAGGGAAATTGTGGCATAGAAGGATGGAAGCCGTTGAAACAGAGAAGAAATGCCCTGTGAAATAAGGATCACGTGAGCAGCCAGAGTTTAAACTAATTATCGATGGTCCCTTATTTCAAAGTCATAGTGAAACTCTTCCCTCTATCTATGCATGTGGAGAGAGTCATTAAAGCCTTCGAACATGCAGGAGATTTCATGAACTTCTTAAAAGGTACTAACGTTGAGGGCATCAATGCGGACCACTGGAGTGAAGTTGCAGAACATTAGGAAGCCCATGAAGTTATTTTCATGCCTTTTCTTACCATATAAAAAGGATGAAGCCCCACGCTAGGCAAGAAGTCCCCACGCTAGGCAAGAAGTCGCAGACTTTGAAATAAAAACAAAACAAAACCTTTTCTCCCATTTGCTGCACATAAGAGGTTTAATCCTCTACGTTTGAAGAGCAGGGAAGCGGCTAAGACTTAAGAGGAGAATGTCCATTGCACAAAGGGCCACATGCAGGAATAATGAAAAATCCACCAACTACAATGGAGAAGGAAGCCTTTGTGGTGCAAGCATACGTGTTGAGAAAGATGAATACGCATGTGTTAAAAAGAAAGTCCCATACAAAAGGTTGTAGTTCCAATGTGAACAGAGGTGTCAAACAAAACGTAGATTTAGAGGAGCCCACGTCAAGAAAATTGGGAGGCATTTTAGTTTGAAAGCACGCCTATGAACACAACAAAGTTAGTGCAAAAAAGGAGCTCAAGCCCTTTAAAAAGAGTAGTTCCCACCAACAAAGAGGCGTCTACAATTTTAAAGACACTCTCGCAACAAATGGATCACCTCACGCAAGTAAAAAACTCCCATACAAACAGGGACAACATAGCAAAGTCAGGGCAGATAAAAGGGAAGTAGGCAGAGCTCATAAAAGAGGAGCACACCAAGAATGAGATCCAGGCAAGTGGAAATGCCATCTGAAGGAAACAAAGAGTCCACGCAGGTCCAAAGCCAAGCAAGCAGCATTAAACGACAGTCAAACCAACAGATGATGCATTAAAAGGATGAAAGTCGTTCCAGAATGAAGGCCATCCAAGCATGGAACACACCAATCATAAAAAACATGGATCAAAGAAGCTGCCTTGGAGTTACCCATAGCAAGAGGAAGCCTGCCTGAAGATCTCACGCCATTGGAGCAAGGACGGAGGTACCTCTCATGGCACCAAGTACATAAAGGCGCCAGTTAAGAAGCAGAGAAGCCCGTGCCAAATAAGTTAGAAGCCAGTTGCAACCATGAAGCCGCAAGCCTATATAAAAGGAGTCCATGGCTTAGAAGCCACCCATATCAAGCTAAAGCCATAGTTTCAAGATGAAAGGCACTAACCAGACGAGGCGCATGCACACATTTCAAAAGGTCACTGACTGAAGAAAAAGAAAAGGGGCCGAGCGTAGAGATAAGTAGGAGGAACAATTTGCAAAGCATTTTAGTCCCACATTGAGCGGGTTTGGTCTTTCTTGAGTCTTTAAATACCAAACTGCTCAACGAAACTTACAAATTGAAGATGAAGGCTGTTGGGAAGTTGCGTACGCAGTTGGTACCTGACTTAATAGCTGGAGGTCGTTAAGCACAAAATTTTAATTGCCTGAACTGGAGGCGGACTCACACGATTCTGACACATAGCAAGATCGACGGCACCCACAAAATTGCAAAAATAAAAATTGCGACGAGGTTAAATATTCCGACGAGGTTAAATATTCCGCCTCACAGGATTCTGACACATAACAAGATCGACGGCACCCACAAAATTGCAAAAATAAAAATTGAAATTGCAAAATAAAATTGCGACGAGATTAAATATTGTAGGAAAGTGGGGAAATAAAATTGCGATAACAAAATTGCAAAAATAAAAATTGAAATTGCAAAATAAAATTGCGACGAGATTAAATATTGTAGGAAAGTGGGACAGCACCCACAAAATTGCAAAAATAAAAATTGAAATTGCAAAATAAAATTGCGACGAGATTAAATATTGTAGGAAAGTGGGACAAGGGGGACGGCACCCACAAAATTGCAAAAATAAAGATTGAAATTGCAAAATAAAATTGCGACGAGGTTAAATATTGTAGGAAAGTGGGCTATCACTTATTTTGCAACGAGGTTAAATATTGTAGGAAAGTGGGCTATCACCAAGTGGCAGCGGAACCGGGGAGATGATGTGGCAGGGTCTGTCAGCATTCTAAGGAGGTGGTTGGGCAGCAAATGAAAGGCCGCCACGTGGCAAGGATGAAATAGTTGGCAATGAGGTGGCAAATCCAAAATAGGCCCAAATTAGAAGCACTCAGATCATGCCACGTGGCAGACCGAGTGGTTGGCGCAATCCTGCAAAAGAAAGTTGCTCACTCGTTAAGAAATACGAGCAAGCAGGTGAGTGCCACATGGCATTTGGTCAACGAGGGTTGACCACGAATTAGAATATCAAGGCAAAAAATAAAATATTTTTTGAATGCCATTTTTAAATATATTTTCAAGAAAGATGCATGTTGAGGTATTTTAAATTAAAAAAGATAATATTCTAAAGTTCAAACACTAGAATATTTTAAATTTTTGCAAAATAAAGGATGTGCAGGCCTGATGTTTCGAGCAAGGGAGTCATTTTCGAAATGATGAAGGCTGTTGGGAAGTCACGCATGCAGGTGGGACCCGACCTAATAATGTCAACTAGAGGTCGTTAAGGACAAAATTTTAATTGAACCAACAACACTGCTGATGTGGAGGCGGACTCACACGATTCTGACACATGGCAGGATCGATGGCACCCACAAAACCGCGACTTATGGCACCCACAAAATTGCAAAATAAAATTGCGACGACGTTAAATATTGCAGGAAAGTGGGCTATCACCAAGTGGCAGCGGGCCCGGGGAGATGATGTGGCAGGGTCTGTTAGCATTCTAAGGAAGTGGTTGGGCAGCAAATGAAAGGCTGTCACGTGGCAAGGATGAAACAGTGGGCAATGAGGTGGCAAATCCAAAATAGGCCCAAATTAGAAGCACTCAGATCATGCCACGTGGCAGATCAAGTGGCTGGCACAATCCCGCAAAAGAAAGTTGCTCACTCCTTAAGAAATGCGGGCAAGCAGGTGAGTGCCACATGGCATTCAGTCAATGAAGGTTGACCACAAATTAGAATATCAAGGCAAAAAATAAAATATTTTTTGAATGCCATTTTTAAATATATTTTCAAGAAAGATGCATGTTCAGGTATTTTAAATTAAAAAAGATAATATTCTAAAGTTCAAACACTAGAATATTTTAAATTTTTGCAAAATAAAGGATGTGTAGACCTGATGTTTCTAGCAAGGGAGTCATTTTCGAAATGACTTTCAGGGGGTTTCCAGAAGGCTGGATATGCGATGTTATATATCGCCAGAACTGGGAGAGAGCGAACTTTCTGATTCTGGAGTCATTTTTTGCACAGGAAGCAGTGTGTTCAGGTTATTCAAAGTTTTCTTCCATATTTGAAATATGTAACTGCATTCAGGTGAGGAAGTTTAGAATTGATTTTTGGTAAGGTAATGACCTAAATATGCATAAAAGGCAGTGAAAATGAGGTTTGAGGTGAACTTAACCACTTTCAAATCAATAAAACTTAAATTTTCACTAGCACTACATAAGGCAGATCAAATATTTTAGTGAATCAAAAAGTTTTCATCATTTGAATGGAGATATTTTCTAATCAATTAGAGTGTAATGATGAAATCAAATCAGATTAGATGAGAGAGAGGTTAGAGAGCGGTTTTTTAGGATGAGAAAGATTGAATTCCAAGTGGACAGATGGTAGTTGTAGATCAAATCTGGGAATTGACCTTTGTCTATATCATTCTTTCTTTCTGTCATTTGAAGGGTTCTAGTTTTTTCACTGTGAGACCATTGTTGGTAGGAAATTTTCAGTCATTCTGTGAGACCATTTCTTTGGATCCAAAATTGTGATTCCACTTTCATTCTTCAACAATTTTCTCTTGTATGAACATTAGTAGGAACTAATATATAGATAGTTCAAATCTGTTAGGTGTTTTCATGTTTTTCATTTCATGCATATGAATGTATTGTTTCAAGGAAATTAATACAAGGAATAATAGATTCATTAGTTTCATTCTAATTCTTATCTCCAGTCTCAGTGAGTTGTAATGTTTTATGACCTTTGAACAAAGAGCCTAGGTCATAGTTACAGTCCCTTAAGGTTGTATGTTGTTTTGTTGTTTCTTATGACTCAAGCAGTTATGTAAATTCTTCATTGAATCAATAGGGTTGCAGATTTATTGAGGAGGATATCATGTAAGAATGAGATTCAGATTGAACATGGATGTCTATTTACAAGGTGAATGGATAAATCATATATCTAAAGATGCACATATTTCTCAGATATTCATATGCATGCATTTGATTCATGGATTGGCCCAATAGATAAGGTACTAATTAGTTTACAGGATCACTACGTCTTACTGTTGCATTTCTGAGGGTTTGATGAATTCAACCTTATTAATCATATGTTCTTTCCCTTTCATGTTGAAGGAACTAAATGTTTAACCCTTACTTAGCTTATCAAATTCATAGATCTACATTTAGCTACTGTAGGTCTGTGTCATTTCATGAGTCATTAGGAGAAATAAGGGTAAAATCTACTTAATAGATTCAACGATATGTTTTGCACTAGTACAGTATCAATTGAATCTGAGGTCTACCTGCCAAGGTTTAGCAGAGCCAAAAGAGTAGGACACCATCCTTAGGTTTTGTTGAAGTTGGGTCCAAATGGTTTACTTATATAATTGATAATGAGAATTAGCTGATCCTTAGGTCATGTGAGTATTATCATTCTGGTATTGAACATTTTGTTAGTCACTAGTTTTTAAACATCAAGAGAACTTATATCTCAAAATTTTTCACTCATCATCTTGAATGGTGTTGACCTTCATGTTTCTACCATCAAAACATATGTTGAGATTTTTTTCAACTAACTTGCTCACATTCTTTATGTTCACTAGATTGCATCCTTCATTGTTTAAACCTATGACCTTGTGAATTAGGTCATTATCAATACATATTATAGAATCTCCCAACCATAGAAGGTCATCATGAACTCTACTCAAAATTATTCTTTTCCATTCATGATTATCAAAGTCCGTATAGAATATGTGCTTAACTAGGTTAAGTTTTTCTAAGTTTTTCTAGGTATGCACGTTTTGGTTTTAGTGACAAATCATTGTTGTACATTTTCTCCAATTCCTTATGAATCCTTGTATCTCCTATGCTTTCAATTTTATAGTGAATATAACCTCTTATATATTTGACATGAAGTACATTTTCTAATACTTGTGAAAATGCTCCAATGGGGTCATCAAGCAGAGAAACAAATGGGTGTTTCTTGAAATTATATCTAGGTCTATTGCTTACATTAAACACTTCTTATCTTGGCATTTCTAAAAAATATAAGTTCAAAAAACTTAGAAAATACCTTAATTTCATGTTTTAGGGTTTTCAATGATTTTATGTATGTCCAAACTTCTTCAACACCTCAAATCTCTCTTCAATCTCGCACTTAAGATTTCACACAAGCAAATGATGTTTGTAAATCAATTTCCATCCTTTAAATCTTTTGAAATCTATACTTTTTATTAAATGTGTATCTACCACTAGTCCAAATACTATCTTTGTATAACATAGAGGTTATTCTTCTTATATATCCTTATCCTGATCATATTAAGCAATGTGTACTTAATTGTAGACTCCTCTCAATGTCTAGTATATACTGTTAACTGCACAACTTGTGATATGCTTTCTAACATTAGTTATAATTAACAGACACACTATTTTATTGAGAGTTCTTAATGTAGCTAAGATGGGTCATAGACAGTAAGTGACTTTACTATCTTACATTAGGATGAGCTTCTTCTTGAACTATGTGAGAATTTCTAGCTTCTCTTTCTTTTACAAATATTTCCTTAAATTCTTATGTTAGCTCCTTCATTTCTTCCTTCAGACTATCATCATTTCTTTCGTTGTTCCTTCTATGATTTTGATTCCTATTAAGGTTTCTTCTATCCATTCTACAAAACTTGTTTGTGTGTCCAAAGTTATTACATAATTGGCATATAGGTACATTCCTTCTTTTTTCATTATTCTAGTTGTCAAGTGCTCTGCAATTCCTTGCTATGTGTCCAAGATTGTTGTATCTGTAAAAAAAAAATGGTCTTCTTTCTCAACTTTTATTGCTATGATATCTTCTTCTATTACCTAAACGGTTAGTGTTCCTAGACATTCTACTAGTTGTATTATCACTATCAAATTTAGGTTTCTTACAATCTACTGTATAATGTACATATCCATCACAATTATGACAATAAAAATTTCAAATATGTTTAAAAGGCTTACCTTTGCAATTGTCTCTAGTATGTTCAAGTTCATCACTCCAGGCATGAGGTTCCTTTCTTTTGTTATCCTCATCTTGATCATATTCTTTATATTTCTCAAAGTGAACAATATTCTCCTTGTCCTTAGATGTATCATATGTTTTTTCTTATGCTTAGATCCTTTTTTACTTCAAGGGTATCAGGTTCCTTTCTTCAATAGATTTCTTGGTGGATTGTCCAAGAAAGAATCCAAGTTCAATCTTATCATAACTAGGTCTCTGTACAAATATTTGTTCTTCAATCTTTTCACTGCTACTATATAATTTTTCAAGTTGCTCTTTGGTTTGCACCAACTCACCTTTCATAATACTGTTGTATTTTTCTAATTTTACATGCTCTAACTTGATAGATTCCGATTCAAATGTTACCTTGCTTAACTAGGATCTTAGATCTATATTTTTAGCTTTTATTTCAGAGTCATTCTTCCCTCCATTTTTCTTAAGACTTAGTTTGAGTTCAACTATTTTTAACTCATGTTTCAAGATCTCATTTTCTTTCTTTAGACATTCAATATCATCATCACTAGTTTGCTCACTAGGTCCTTTTTGCTTCAGGTCATCTATCGTTTCCTCTAGTTCACCAATGTAAGCTTTTGCATCTTTATATTTATCTTTTAGGCCATCTCTTTCATTAGTAAGGAGATCAATTTGTTCAAGAGCTTCTTCAATATTCTTCTTCAATTTTTCCATATCCATAGGGATATTATTCAAGCTATTAAGCCTCTTTTGAATAAGTAGGCTCTGATACCAATTGTTAGAAATAGATAATACTAAGAGGGTGGGGTTGGGGGGTGTGAGGGGTGGGGGATGAATCAATATTTTCAATCTTTTTACCCACAACTGAATATTATTAATTATATTGTCATATTCATAAGAAAATAAATCAACAATTCTAAATAGAAGAAATAACCATATATAGAGAAAGCTCATAACACCATATTTTGTTAACTAGGGAAACCCTAACCAAGGGAAAACCCTAGTCAGGATGAAACCCACTAGATGATTCACTATATAAAAGAATCTAGTTAAGGATATTGACCCTGTTAGGAGTCTATAAAGAATTTATAGTGTCTCAAGTCCCTGCTAGGAGACTAGGCCTTATTAGAAGCCTCAACCATATTAGGAGTTGTTTCAACCTATTAGGAGTTGCTAGATAATATACAAATGCATGGAAGAATATCCCACTACCCTAACATGCAACTATACAATAAGTTCTTCAATAGAATAGATATACATACAATACTGGATCACTTGTTGTACTTCACAAATCTTCTAATTGTCAGTTCTTCATACAAAGAGTGACTGTGCACATATCAAGCTGCATCATATCTCAGATAACATTGCTTCGCATCACATATCATAATATCACATTCACATATTCACCTATATTTTAATTCACAATTGAAGTTCTTTACTTATATCAAACATATTAATAAATGCTTCCTTAGTCATCCCACATATCATCCTTAAAGTTGGCTCATCAAGATTTAGTAATCAAAACAATTTTGCAAGTCATACAAGTTAATTTGCTAACATGCTCTGTTCTGCACTATGAGGTATCTGCATCAGTATTCCATCCATAACTTGAACTTAGTTGATCGTACGGACATGCACACTAGTATGCATCATCAGGATGATGTCATGAATCTAGGGTTAACTACACAAGAGAATATTCCAAAAGAATATTTTTCTATCAACAAATCTTGTCATGCTGCTATAACATTGTCTAATACTTAGACAATTTTCCTTCACAAATAATCATGAGTAAACTGCAAAACAAATGTTTCCATAAATGACAACCGCACATCTCACCTTCTTTGATTGATTAGTCATATTTCCAACAATAAATATATATCTTTCTCTATTAAAAACCTAAATATGAGCTTCCAAATGGCCTATGAAAGGGTTGAATTCAATTATGTAAGATAAAAATATCAAGGCATACAAAACCAAGAAATTAGTTGTTGATCTAGCAGAGGTGACTTTCATGCTTGGTGACTTTCTCCTAAACCAAGGGAGTAGTATTTCCCTGACTAATTGTAACTAAACTTTAATCTAATTTCATATTTTTGAAAAAGTGATTAAAAGTGTATCCAAATTTGGAATTTATCTCCTTTTCCAGATTTTAAACATTTAAAATAAATGGCTACTAAACCATCATTAAATTCATGTTCTTCCAATTTAAACGGGTACACTTAGTGCCCACATTAGAAAGAGTGTGGATCAACCCGTACACTCACATTAAAGTAGAGAGAAGGATAACAAAAGAAATTGACTAATCACAATGAGATTGGAGATCACTTATTCAAAGAAAATACACCCCCAAGACCAAGGGTCCTAACTTAATATCCATGCACAAGGATGAAAAAGGAAAACAAAAGACACAAGATGGAAAATGAAAAGACACAATAAAGGCTTAGTACTAAAACAAACCCAAATCAAATAGTGAAAGAGACCTCAGCTAAAAAAATGTCTCACCCACTAACATCGTATTTTGAAATCTATTACAAGAGAATAATTATGAGATAAGAAATGCAAAAGAAACATCATTAATAAGATAGATTCATGGTCTATCTCTACTAGCATGAAATAAAAAAGAGAGAAGACAGAGAAAATTCATTACCTCGTTAGCAGGGTGGTGACCTTACTATAGATCACAAGAAGAGGGACTTGTAAAAGATGATATTGAATAATCTAATGGGGTGATAACCTGCTAGTTAACCCATCAAAGTTGCATTCATAGATCAAGATCCTTTATACACCTTGGTATGCTTATATAAAAATGTGTTACCATGTATCTAACTCAGCATGTTGTGCTTGAATGCATTCCCTATATATGTGATTTAGTGAGTGTATAAGCATTACAAATAAAAAAGATTTGGCATGTGTTTAGATGGATACTTTACACATATATGAGATTTAGAAATATTAAATACTCATTACCCATATATGAGATTTAGCATATATTTGGGAAAAGAAAGAGAGAACCACTCTCAAGGATGTCCATTTCTTGAATTAAAGGTTTACATGGAGAATCCATTCTTTACGATTGTACATAATCCATTAAGGGATTCACATGGTGTGCACAAAATGAGGGTGATGAAGCAACAATGCATTGATTTGAGGATAACCCATGAAGATTGTCAAGCATCTATAGATAAAGTACCCTAAGCAATAGTCACAATTTTTATTTACTACTCCATGATTGGCAGTAGAAAACATATAAAATGAGGGCATATATAATCCCCCCTTTCTTATCATGCCTATATAATAGTCATGTGAATGAAGAGAAATAGGATTCCCACTTCACACATCAAGAAGATATCCATAAAGAAATAATGTGGACTATATTCATAGAAAGGGGCTTTAACCCTTATAGTCAAAGAATGTAGGAAATCATCAAAAGGATATATCACTTATGAAAAGGGGATTCTCAAAAGGGATGAATGAAGGATCCTGAATGAAAGAAGGAGGAAAGAAATGTTGTTGGGAGATTCCTAATGTGCATTATGGAAGATAATGGGCCATCCACTCCAATAGGTGAGAAGGAAGGCTAGGTAAAGTTATGAATAAATTTTAACACCACATGCGTACAATTAATAATCCTTAAAGAAGTATTTTCCTTTACATAAGTAGAAAGTGGTATGTAATCAACAAGCATGTGAGAGTCATCATAATGAAAAAGACATGAAAGTTTGAAAAGATTCTCTTCAAGAGGAAAGCTAAGAATTTTAAGAAGTAGACCATACAAAAATGAATTGATATTTTGGATAAGGAATTGAGTTGTCTTGTCAGTTCAAGGCTTGAAAAGGAAGGGACAACAACCTAGATGTTAAGCCTTACCAATCAGATATTAATGAGGTATTTTAAAAATGTGTTACTTGGTTATTAAGGCTAATTGAACATAATTAAAAATATATATGTATAAAGGAAGAGTATTTTGATTAGAGAAGTAGGCTATAGTGGTTAAATTATGTTATGATTGTAACATATGCAATCTTTTTGTATGCTAGATATATTATTTTTTTGATGATCAAAGTAGCGAAGAGACACATGAGTACGATACAATGCAAGGAACAACAATGGACTAATCAAATGTTTCAGATATCATTATAGTAAAACTTTTGGTATTTCTCTTTACTAATTGTAAAGTTGCATATTTTAATAGAACTCCTAATAGGGTTGAGACCTCTAACAAGGAAATATACACTATATGTATTTAATTGACTTCTAACAGGGTCAAAACCTTTTATGGGATGTTTTTTATTACTATTTAGCTTAATTTTTAATATCCATAACTGGGTAATAAGTAGGAATATTGTTTGACCCTTGCTCTAGGTACCCTCTCAGTATTTCCTATTTCTAACACTATGTCATTAGATTTGAGATCTCTACCTTAGTGAATGCATTTGGAAGATCATTATTAAACAAATACTAAAAATTAACAAGCACACTCATGAGGTTTATTTAAGAGTCAATCATAGAGTAGATATCACACGAGGCCACTCTATCATGGAGTACCTCATCTTGGGTAGAAAATAATAATTAATCAAGAGAGAAAGTGTGATAGCTAATTTCTAATTTCATTTGTAAGTGTCTCTAGCTGCATACCAAATTAATCAAATAATATTTCCTTCTCAATTTTCACTTTTAGTCTAATAATGTTCTTTTAAATGCATTCAACAACTTAGTAAAAAAAAAATGTTATGGTATAGATCAATTGAGAATCCATGAAAATCTATAATATGAATTTATAGATTGTAAAATATTACATCTTTACTCTTTTTTACCTTGGATTCATACATGAAGTTAGCCTATCAATCATAATTATTAAAATGTATTCAAATTTTCTATGGTCCATTGTTGTTGATTTGCTTGACCATCATATATCACCAAATAACTAAATCCCAATTTAATTATAAGAGAGAGGTCATTTTGAGGAAGGTACAATGCTACTTTGACAACCAAGTTGACACCCATGTTCCAAACATATTATCGAATCTTTTTATGGTTGGCATGAACATTATTATTCATTTTTGAATTATTATTAAATAGGAATAAAAAATGTACAAATTAATTAGAAATTGGTATAAAATATAAAAAACACTAACCAAATATTAATTTTCAAATGAACATAAAGTTTGTTTGATAATGACCATATTAAACTAATTTTAATAAACCTATATACTATTTATAGTAATGTATAAATTGCAACACAAAAAAGTTAGGACCCTTTTCTTTGAATCAATGAAAATAAACATATATGATATATAAAAAAATAAAAATAAAACTTGATTACCAAAAATGCTTGATCCTTATGCCTTGGATCGGTGTAACTCAGGGGATCTCTTATTTTGAACCCTATAGCTTCCACTAGATGTAAAGATTGTATCAGTATTATTACTATGGACTTTTACAAAAAAAAACAAAAAATTCTCACTCAGAGGTCCTTTATTTATCATCATAAAAATAGAGGGGTCTGTTTTTGGCTAGTGTGAGAATTCTTAATTTCCACACATGTTTTTTTTCTTCTTACCATATAGGATGATATTCAATAGTAGAAATTTGAACATTAAATTTTACATCTACACATGATATTTCATGGTAGATAAGAACCAGTCACAAAGTGTTGGATAAGTGAAGATGTGAATGGACATTTGCAAAATAATGTTGATTGAGAACACTTCTAAAAATTGGTAGTGGGACAAATTATCATCTCATTTAACTACAAATCGTACCTTAGTGTGCAATAGGTACATTGTACAAATATGGGATGCCAATTAAGTAATTTTCCCTTGGTGTGTATGTCCCTCTCATTCTCTCTATATCTTATCTTTCTGTCAATTTTTCTTTATTTCTCTATGTTTATCTCTCCTATCCCATTGCTCTATCTCTATCTTCATCCCACCCTCTAGATCCATCTTCCTCTCAATCTCCATTGCTAGATCTTTCTTTATCTTTGTTAGTCTTCCCTCTACACCTCACCCTCTTTCTATCCTTTTCTCTCCCTATCTCCTCCTCCCCACTCCCCCCTAACTCACTCTCTCCATATTTCCATCTCCTTCATTTCTCTCTTTCTATTCCCTCTCTATACCTCCCCTCACTATTTTATAATTTCCCTTCATTTATCTTCTCTCTCATATTTACATTTCTCATCATCAATCCATCCCTCTCCTCTTCATATCCCCTTTCTTTTGAATGTCCACCTCTACACCTCTCTCTATTTCCTCACATGGCAACTAAATACCATTGTTATATATTCTTCTTCAAATAGATTACTCAAGGTATCCACATTTAGTGTCTCAATGCAATCAACATTATTATCCTTTCATGTTGAACACTCCATGATGTTAGTCCATTATCTCTTGACCACTCCCTGAGCACAATAGAAACATTTTCTTCACATTGCACCATCCATCTTTAGGTTTCATATTTAAGTTGATAAAGCTAGCTCTTCTCTAAGCTCTTAAAATTTTTGTTTTCTATTATATATCCACTCGCATGTATTTAAATTATATCAATTGTGCAATTTTCTTGGTGTGTGTACCATATAATTGTTGGGTCATTTATGTGTAATATTGTATCAATTGTACAAAAAAATTGATTGTCAAAGTGAATAGATGATAGGATAATAGAATATATAGGTTCCACATAAGAACAAAAGATGCACAAAATTGTTTATAATACCTATTAATACAATGATGTGTCATTGGTGTAAATCATTGACCCATGTTCAATAAGTAGTAGTTCAGAAGAAACCAAATTTCATGAGAAAAAATGATGTACACTTAACACTCATTATATCTAGTGAAATTCATAGAAAAGAAGAAAAAATATATAATAAAAAATATTACTACTTAACTGTAAACTGTCTTCAATTAAGACTACTCTTAACTACTAATCATCTTTTCGGGTATTTACTTTTACGTATATTTGTTTATGCTCACTAAGAAACAAGAGGATGAAGCAATCTAGATTTAAGATAAAGAAGCCCAAAACAAAAAATGTGTTCTTGTTAGGATCTATATTTAAAATTATTGAGGTTTGGGTTATATCATAACTGGAAGTTGTCATGTATCTAAATCATGAACAGTGTGAATTTTTCTCGACATATAGTTCTATTGATCTTAAACTTTTCTTTTAATATAATTTTATGCCGCTTCCTTGCTTTGGTTTTTATTGGAATATTTAATTATTTTTGGTTGTCCCATGCCCACCTACCAACCTAACATCCCCTGTTTCAAGCTCTAATTTAGTCAAATGCATTTATTTTGGGTAGGTGAGTTCAAATTTGGAAAATGAGGGGGAAACTTTTGTGGACAATAGAAAGACAAAAGAGAGGGAATGTCATTCATTCCATTATTCATTCATTCTCATACAAAGTCAGTTTTAGCAACAACAGTAACAGTAAT
This sequence comes from Cupressus sempervirens, assembly GCA_028749045.1. Taxonomy (NCBI): domain Eukaryota; kingdom Viridiplantae; phylum Streptophyta; class Pinopsida; order Cupressales; family Cupressaceae; genus Cupressus; species Cupressus sempervirens. Next base: position 400,199,913 of record CM053792.1, on the reverse strand, counting down.
AACATAGAATGTTTTTGAGTATTTTTGTAGCAGCATCATTGGTTGTTTAATCTATTGAGAAATGATTGCTCCAAGACTCTTTTATGAGAGTTTTGAATAGCTCCAGACTTATTTGTATGCAACTATACTTGTTGCAAGTTTATTTTATGTACAACAATTGTAGTTAGTTGTAGTTTTTACATTCCAGATTTGTAATAGTTCATTCCAGTTAATAGAAAGTGAGCAATCAATCTTGCATACTTCCTATATACTACACTTGTGTTGTCTCCTTCCTTGCTTATTTTGTTTAATGCTTGGTCAAAGGCAAAACATAGTAGCACTATGTTCTTTTTGTTTGTGTTTATTTTGGAAAGCAGTTTGTGATTTTCGTGTGGGTTAACATGCTAATTCAACATGTGTTAACTTTACTCAGCATACTCTTGGTTTATGCCCTTGCCAAGTAACTTCTTTGTTGGCTGAGTGATTTGGTCTTTCATTTGCTAAGTTGTGTAGGGTTAACTTGTTGGTTATCCCCCTGTTTGGTATATTTTTATCATGGTATCAGAGCTGCTTGGCCCTAAATCATTACGAATTTGGGTATTTATTTTTTCTTGGTATCTAATTTTATTGTGTAGGAGACATGGCAGGAGATGCAGGAAAGATATGGTAGCAACTATTGTCCTTTAATGGGAAAAATTATGATTTTTGGGCAAAGAAGATGAAAACCATAATGGTAGCTAATGACTTGTGGGGGTTTTTGGTTAATGGGTTCAATGATGTGACAGACCTAGCTCAGTATGCTACCCTCACCAACAATCAAAAGACTGAGTTGAGATACTCAAGGAGAAAACATGTTAAGGCATTAAGTTTGTTTGAGGCAACAATGAGAGAGAAAGTCTTTCCCAAGATTGCAACAACAAATTATGCAAAGGAAGCATGGGATATCCTTGAGACAAACTTCAAGGGGACTAATAAGGTCAAAGTAGTAAAACTACAATTGATCATAATGGAATTTGAGAACATTTAGATGAAGGACAATGAACCTATTGTAGAGTTTAGGTCATGAATCTGCACTTTGATAAACCAACTTAAATCAAATGGAGAAGATTATGAAGAGCAGAGAATTATGGAAAGGATATTGATGAGTTTACCTCTGAAATATGACAATCTTGTGATGACCATTAAAGAGGAAAAGGACCTCACCACTTTGATGGTGGATGAGCTGATGGGTATTCTCCAAGCCCATGAGCACCAAATAAGAAAATCAGCAACAACTTCCTAAGAGCAATCTTTCAAGGCTCAAGAGAATTCAAGGGCAAGGGGTAGAGGAAGAAATGGCTTTGGTAGAGGCTCAAGAACTAGAAGTCATGGAAGGAATGGTCAAAGGAATGCTAGTGTAGAAAGCTTAGGATGAGCAAGCAACCAAGATAGAGCAAGCACCTCTCAAAACAGCTCTAAAGGAGGTAAGAAGAATTAAAACTCCAATAGGAGCAATGTTGAATGATACTATTATGATAAGTATGGGCATTATGCTAGGGAATGCTAGAAAAATTAGGGTGATTAGTGAAAGAAAAATCCAACTGTGGTTGATGTAAACATGGTAAATTCAAATAATCCCACACCCTTTATTCATGTGTAACATTGCTGAAGAAGGTAGCCCTAAGGTATGGTACTTGGAAAATGGTTGCAGTAACCACATAAGTGGTATGAAACTTTATTTTATTTCATTGATAAGACTCTCAAGTCTGAAATTAAGATGGGAAATAATGGAACCATTCCCATAGTGGGAAAAGGATCTATCATGGTCTGCACCAAGCAAGGTGAGAAGAAGGAGATATAAAATGTATATTTTTCCCCTGGTATGAAGCACAACTTGATAAGTGTTGGAAAACTCATTCAAAATGGATACAAGGTGCTGATGGAAAATGACAAGTGTGTCATTCATGAAAAGAATGGGAGTAATAGATTACTTGCAATAGTCCAAATGACAAAGAACTAAATGTTCCCTTTAAGGATAGAAACATGTTTCTCTTCTTAAATTAGTGTTGCACCTCCCAAGCATGCATGTACTATAGTACATCAACTATCAGCTCTTAGGAATGTAATCAAAGACCCCTCCAAGATTTGGTATCTAAGGTATGGACATCTTGGCTTTGTTGGTTTAAATGTGTTGTCTAAGAAAAGAATGGTAGATGGTTTGCCAAGCATAGTAGATTATATGACAAGTGTGAGGCTTGCATTTTGGTTAAGAAACATAGGCTTCCATTTAATTTTGGAAATTCTTGAAGGGCTAGAGTGCCATTAGAGTTGGTGCATTCTAATTTAGTGGGCCCTATGCAAACTACTTCTATTGGGGGGAGTATTTATTTTATGACATTCGTAGATGATTTCAGTTGTAGGACATGGGTGTATTTTTGTGAAGAGAAAATATGAAGTATTTGATAAATTTGTTGAATTTAAAGCCCTGGATGAAAAGGGATGTGGACACTATGTTAAGGTCCTTAGATCAGATAGAGGAGGGGAGTATATCCCTAATTTGTTTATAATTTTTTTAGGAAGAATGGCATAAAGAAAGAGCTTATAGCCAGTTATAATGCATAGCAAAATAGAGTGGCTGAGAGGAAAAATAGGACCATTGTTGATATGGCTAGAAGCATGGTGAAAGAAAAAGGGCTCCAAACTAAATATTGGGGAGAAGCTATAGCAACAATAGTATATTTGATAAATAGGTGTCCCACAAAGTTTGTTCATGACAAGATTCCTCTTGAGGCTTGGTCAAAGAATAGATGTACAATTGAACACTTGAGAGTGTTCAAATGTGTAGCATATGCACATGTGCCTAAGAAACAAAGGAAAAAACTAGATAACAAAGATGTGAAGTGTATCTCCATAGGTTATAGCTCAGAATCAAAAGATTATAGGTTATATGATCCAATCAACAACAAGATCATCATTTCAAGAGATGTGGAATTTCTTGAAAATCAGTCATGGGATGGCTTGGTTGATGTATCTTCAAACACTTCAAGAAAAGTAATGAGTATTGATTAGGAAGAGAAAGAAATTGGTGATGAGTAGGATGATGGAGAAAAAAAAAATTATGATTGCAAACAAAGGAAAAAAAGTAAGCAACCTCTTACATGTTGAGTGATAGCTCCAAGCACTTCAAGATAGTCCCAAGCTAATATGCAAAACAATAGCAGCAACAATATTGAAAATTCAGATCCCACTCTCACCTCCCTATTGCCAAGAAAGACTAAGAGTCTAAGGGAGATATACAAAGATGAAAGGTATGAGGAATATTATGCCGAGAGTGTTAATTTTGCATTATTTTCTCATAGTGGTCCTATTTACTTTGAAGAAGCTAAGAAGGAAGAAAAATGGTGTAATGCCATGGATGAGGAAATAGATGCTACTAAGAGAAATGAGACATGGGAGTTAACTACTTTGTCTGCCAAGAAGTAGTAATTGGAGTAAAATGGATTTACAAGACCAAGTGCAATGTTGAAGGAAAAATAGATAGGCATAAGGCATGTTTAGTGTCAAGGGATATAAGTAGCAGTATGGAAGAGATTATGATGAGACATATGCCTCGGTTGCAACAATGAAAATCGTGTGTGTTGTCATAGAAATTGTAGCATAGCACAAATGAAAGGTATATCAAATACATGTGAAGTTCTCCTTCTTCAATGGTGTATTGAAAGAAGAGATTTATGTGGAGTAGCCACTCAATTATGAAGTTTCGAGTGAAAAACACAAGTTGTATAGATTGAAGAGATCTCTTTATGGGCTCAAGCAACCTCCACAGGCATGCTATAGTAGGATTGACTCATATTTGATGAGCAATGGATTTAGCAAAAGTGATGGTTAGCCCATTCTATACATCAAGGCAACAAATGGTAAAGTGTTGAGTATTGTTTTGTATGTAGATGACTTAATCTTCACTGAAAATGATAATTTTCTAATTAGTGAGTTCAAAGAGGTCATAAATATATATGAATTTGAGAGGATAGGTTTGGGTCTTTTGAAGTACTTTATAGGCATATAAGTAAAATGAATGCATGATGACATTTTCATCTCTCAAGAAAAGTATGCAAGATAGATCTTGGAGAGATTCAAAATGCAGAACAGTAATGCAGGCCCAACAACAACAACACTAGGCCTGAAGTTGAGCAACAAAGGTTGTAGAAAAAGTGTGAATCCAATACTATACAAGAGTATGGTTTAAAGCTTGATGTATTTAACAACAATTCAACCTGATATAATGCATTCAGTAAGTCTAATTTCTAGATTTGTGGAAACACCAAAGGATTCCCATTGGCAAGTGCAAAAGAGGATCCTAAGATATGTGAATGGTACAAAGGGATTTTAGATTTTATATACTACACCTAATGATTTTAAGTTGGTTGGTTATATAGATAGTGATTGGGTTGGAAGTTTAGATGATAGGAAGATAACTTTTGGATACATGTTCCATATGGGATTAGGTACAATTTCATGGGCATCCAAGAAGCAACCTATTATTGCTCAATCTATAGTAGATGTTGAATACATAGCAATGAATGCAACAACATGTCAAGCTATTTGGTTAAGGAGGATCTTGATAGATTTGAATGAAAGGCAAGAGGATGGGACCACAATCTTTTATGACAAAATCTCCTCAAGTGCACTATCTAAGATCCAGTCTTCCATGGGAGAAGCAAGTACATCAAGATCAGATATCACTTCATAAGAGAGTTGGTGGAGAATAGAGATATTAAGATGGAATTTTGTAAGTCTAAGCAACAGCTAGCAAACATATTTACTAAACGTTTAGGCATTGGAACTTTTGTGCACCTAAGAAAGAGTCTTGGTGTAATTGGTTTGGATCAGTACTAATCCATATTTTGTTGGCTTAGGAAAAAGGTGGAGTGTTGGAATATTTAATATTTTTTGGTTATCCCTTGCCCACCTACCAACTAGACATCCCCTATTTCTATATCCAACAATCAAATGCATTTAATATGGATAGGTGAGTTCAAATTTGGAAATGAGAGGGAAACTTTTGTGGATAGCAGAAAGACAAAAGAGAGGGAATGTCATTCATTCCATTATTCATTCATCCTCATATAGAGTCATTTTTAGCAGCAGCAACAACAAAGAATGTTTTTGAGTATTTTGTGTAGCAACATCATCGGTTGTTTAATCTATTGAGCAGTGATTGCTCCAAGTCTATTTTATGAGAGCTCCGAGTAGCTCCAAACTTATTTGTATGCAGCTATACTTGCTGCAAGGTTAGCTTATGTACAACACTTGTAGTAAGTTGTTTTTTTTACATTCCATATTTGTAATAGTTCATTTCCAGTTAATAGAAAGCAAGCAATTAATCTTGCATACTTCTTGCCTATTGCACTTGTGTTGTCTCCTTCCTTGTTTTTTTTTTTTGGTGCTTGGTCACAAGAAAAATAGAATAGTGCTCTGTTCTTGCTATTTGCATTTATTTTGGAAAGTAGTTTGTGATTTTCACATGTGTTAACATGCTACTTTGATAGGTGTTAACTTTACTCGACATACTCTTGGTTTATGCCCTTGCCGAGTAACTCCTTTGTTGATTGGTGATTTGGTCTTTCATCTACCAAGTTGTGTGGGGTTAACTTGTAGGTTATTCCCCTATTTGGTATATTTCTAATAGTTTTAACATCATGACCATGTCTTTATTTTGGTTTGGGTCAGGTTTTCCATTCTGCCAGTGGTACTGCTCATTGGAGTAACCATCATTTGGAGCCTGAAATGGACTTTGTTATCATCAGCTGACAACATAATACATAGTGGAATGGTGTTGTAATCAAAGATGTGTTTTTTCTACTCAAATTTGTTATCTTTTACAAATTGCTTGATGGCTTGAATGGTCGAGCATGTGAGAACAATGGAGGACCATTCTAAGTAGGTATTGATTTGAAAAATCGGCCTCAACAATTCATATATTATTAGATACATGAATAAATAAATATTATTAGATACAATATAAAACAAATGAGAATAAATCTTTTTCAATAATTGTGATAGTTGAGCTTGACTTTGGCTAACAATGAAACCCTAGAAAACAAGTTTTCAAACATTAGATTTCTAAAACTATTGCATTCTGGAAGAGAAGATTACGAATCATGAAAAATGGATAACATGCAAGAAATGATGAAATAAAATATAAAAAAAACCTCGATTAACACCATACAATTAAAAGGCTTAAACATGGAACACTAAGGCTTAATCCCTAAGTAAAAGTGCTAAATAGTCAAAGTTGGCTTTCTTTCCAAAACTTAATTTTCACCTTAGTGTGGGATATTTAAGGGTTGCCCAAAATAATCCAAACTAGAAACTAAACAAAGTATAACTCAAATCATGTTGAACACATATGAAGAAATATGAGATAAAATACAACACATAATAGAAGTAGAACTTTGAGAAAATATGATAGACAACAATATTTATGTGTAGCAACAAAGCTCAACGATCCATAGAATAAGTTTGTGAGAAGAAGTTATAGGTATTTCCCATACATTCACATAGCACACTTTCAACACAATAAACTAGCTAGAGCATCAAAAAGACAAGTTTCTAATTCCAATCGAGCACAAAATGTAGCTGCTAAAAGGTGAGAGATTGCTCCAAAATATAAAACTTAGAAGCCAAGCTCCAATATAGGCTTGAAGTATTTGGTTAAGCCCAAGGAACCATGGTTAAATGACATCCAAGGAACTATTTGGAAGGGATGTGGCTATCCTCCCACAAAAATGTATAGTTGACCAATTTTCAAAAGATCAAAAAAATGATGGATTTTTTTGAAAATCTCAATATTTTATCTTCATGATCTACATAGTGTTATTGTAAATAATTAATTATTATTAAACTTTACTTGAGTTTACTTAGGCTAAATGCATTACTTTATTATTTATCGTGTAGACACCTAGGAGTATGCATACTCATTTGAGTTGTCTTGTTGATAACATAGGAGTTAACAACTCATTTTAGCACATGGTGTCTACAACATAGTAGTTTGCATAATCAATTGAGTTGTCATGTAGACAACATAGTTTTTCATACTCTAATTAAGCACATGGTGTCTACAATAGCTTTTTATGTGATACACCCATGTAAGCTTTTCCTCTCATCATCGCACAAACTCCTGTGCTCAATAGAGGATAATCTACTCTTGGTGGACATGTGCTTAGCTATGAGGCTTATCATTTTGCTAAGTCCTACTCATTGTAGAGGCCTAATATATATAGGCACTTCTAGTGTACATACATCAATTATTATTATTATTATTATCATACGTCATTTGGTCCATATTGTTCTTTGTTCTTGAGCTTCTTGATCTTGGTGTCGTTTTGCCTCAAGGAAAATTCTTACATAGTATCAAAGCTGAGGGAGTATCATTTCATTTCCATTGGAGACCATTTTTGCTTCACCTCACAGAGGACCATGATTCAGATCTTGAGTATCATAGCTATTGGGAGCATCTAGAGCCAAGACAAACCTCACCATTGTGTCCAAAGTGCCAATTCAATGAAATTTGACTATAAATTTGCCTGCCCTAAGCCATAGTCAAAATTGAGGATTTTTTTGTAAACTAGCACTTGAAAGCTCAATTTAGGGAGTTTGGTATGATCTTTTAGATTTATGAATTTAATTTTTGGATCTATATTTTATATTAGCATCTCTACAATTTTAGTTTCTCTACAATTATTTTTTGTATTTGTATTATTTTTCCAAAATTCTATGGAAAAATTTGGGCCTATTAGGTCTATAGAGAAGTATTTTTTTGACAGGCTAACTGGGTGGTCAAATCCTAGTGCCCATGGCAGAAATAGTCCTCATAATCTAGCAACTTCATCATAACCCAATGGCTTAAAAATTGCCGACAACGAGAAACACATTTCACAAACACCTAGTGATTAAACTTGAAATTGATATCAAAGACCCTGTGGCACCTAAAGCCACTACAATCTCTATAGGCTTTTGTATTTATTTTCTGTGAGAGATTTTTGTTGGGTGCACGTGGGACTAAAAGTCCCACACACCATTGGTGATCATACACCATCATCCATCCTTCATGGTGGCTTCAATCTCTGGCATCACTCACCTTTGACATCTCTTTGACAATTGCACATAACCTTTTCCCAACACACTTGCTGACAATTGGTGACTTTCTTGCCATCGAAAAACTTCCCGATGACTATTGAATTTCCTTCGCCATGCGTGCTCTAGTTAATGCCACATCCATTGTACAGTTAGTGCATAGACACACTAGTGCCATGTCACAGCCAGATAGGTCAAATCTACTAACTTAGCTCAGTATAGTTAGCCTAACTGTACCTACCATGTCATCAGTATAGACCTGTTGACATCATCTGTCCATACAGTCCATACTACCACGTAAGCTAGGGAGGTTTTTTTTGCTAATGTCATCTTTTTTTTGAGCCTAAATTTGATGGTTGTCCGACCATCACAAGAAGCCCATATTGCACTACCATAATGGCCATTTAGATGTCAATTTTAAAATAGTGTTTGTCTAAGCAGACTCCTCACCATATACAATTTTGATTTGACAGTCTAACTTCAGGAGGCTATATCTCAGTCATCCAGACTCCAAATCAAGGGCAAGTTTTTTTTTATTTTGCCTAGAATTTCATAAATTTTTTAGTGGTGCTATTATTTTCTAGTTTTGGTGCATGGATTGGTCAGAAAATTTAGTTTTTGATGATTGTACTTGTCTAATCCTACATTTTGCAACTTCAAATGCTCTGTATGGGTTCATCTGGACACATTTTTAGGTTTCATTTTTTTTGAAACTACTTAATTTTTTATCTACTTTCTAGATCTACAATTAGATAATAGGCTTGTGTGGATAGAAATACCACTTTAAGAAATAGGTCTTTTTTTGCGTTGTATTGCTTTGGTCAAACTTCAAAATTGTTTTAGATCCAAGCTATAGTGCTTAGTACCAAATTTGAACTCCAATAGGAGGTTGTAAACAAAAAAATTAGACGTCGACTAAGGTCTAAATTGGCAAGTGGCTATTGTAAATGAACTAAGTATAAAGTGCCAAAATCATTCATTTTGGAGGGAGGGGGTTTGATTAAGAGAAAAGGGGGGTGTCTCTGGGTGTTGTGTTCCTCTTTTCTTTTTGTTATCTTTCTTTCCTTACTTTATGGGAAACCTTAGGATTCCAAAATTAACACCACATAATTATGCCACATTGTCAATTAAAAAATGGTGTGAATTGATGAATGAAGAAAATTATCAATATGCAGATTGTTCTTTTGCTAAACCAACAGGTGATCAAATATCTCAAAGTGAAATTCATGCTTCAAAAAAAATAGATAGGAAAGCCCTAGGACCCATTAGGTTAGGAGTTGATGACAAGATCCTCTATTAGATCATAAAATATAATAAATCCAACGAAACTTGGGATTCTTTTAAAAACCTATATGGGAAGGTGAATTAGGAGGATGTGTACAAGATTGAAGATGAGCTTATCTCCCTGGACCCTAAGAGATTTGATTCTATATAGTATTTATCCTTAAGGTGAATGACTTGAGAACAAAACTTAATGATTGTGGTAGCCCCATTAAGGATGATAGTGTTGATTTATCTAATTCACAATAAGTTGCAATTTGAATACTCCACATTTGTCTCTTCTTTCAACACCACAAAGACCACCTTAGGGGCTTCCTATAAGAAAATCACTTTTGATGACTATGCTCATTTGTTTGATGATGAACAAGCTAAGTTGATAATAATGGGGATAAGGCATTAGTGGCTAACAATTAGAATTCTAAAAATGTAGCTGGTGAAAGTTCAAATAAAGGAAAGGGCAAGAAGAAGAAGTGGAATGACAACAAAAAAGGGGACACAAAAAGGAAATTATTCTCCTAAAATAAATAAAAAGTGGCCCGGGGGGGGGGGGGGGGGGGCGAGGGAATTAGGAAAAGAAGAAATGTGACTATTGCAAAAGAACTACTCATGATGAACATTACTGTTATCACAAGTAGATTGATGAGTTGGAAAACATCATGAAGAAGCAAAATGTTCCATTTCCAAATGCTTTTAAGGAAATAGGGTCTTCATCTTCAAATTCTAACTGCAAAGGAAAAGCTTTCCTCACTAACACTATTAGACAGGGAGAATATATTATTGACTTAGGTGCCACACATCACATGGGTGCTTCAAAGAGAGATTTTTCTACCATGACACCTTCAGAGGTACCTCACATCTTTTGAGGGATGATACTAAAGTGGAAGTTGAAGGAAAAGGTAAAGTTGAGATGGATAGTGGAGCATTCAAGGATTCTCTATATGTTCCTAATCTTACCTCCAACTTTCTTTCAGTCTACAAAATCACTCATTATGGAGGTGGAAATAAGGTTGAATTTCTTCCAGATTAAGTAGTAGTGAAAAGCATCAAGGATGATTCTATGGTTGCAATAGGTGAAGCTAATCATGATTCAAGGCTTTACAATTTTGTTTCCTTTGTTCCTAAATCAAATGCACAAGCCTTGTTAATGCACTCAAATATAGAAAGAAAACTATGGCACGAGAGGTTTAGACATCTCAACTATATGTATCTTCAATAGCTTAGCAACAAGAACATGGTTCATGGTATAGCTCAAGTCAAACTTTTAGATGGTTTTTATTTAGGTTGCACACTTGGGAAGCATCCAGAAAAAATGTTTGACAAGGGGAACTCTTGGAGAGCACAATGTGTTCTTAAAATAGTTCATAGTGATGTGGCGAGCCCATTTCCAGTCCCATCATTTGGAAAGTCTTGCTATACACTCACCTTCATTGATCACTAGTCTCACTATACTTGGGTCTTCTTCATGGCTCATAAGAGTGAAGTATTTGAATGATTTTTCTACTTCAAGGCTCAAGTGGAAAAGCAATCAGAGAAATCCATCAAATTCCTTCGAACAAATAATGGAGGGGAGTATGTAAACTCAAGACTTATAGACTTTTGTACTCAAGAGGGAATTGACCTTCAGCATTCCATACCATACACACCACAGCAGAATGGTGTTGCTAAAAGGAAGAATAGAACCCTCAAGGAGATGACCACTTGCATGCTACTATAAATGTCACTTGATAAAGTCTTTTGGGCTGAAGCAATGAATTATGCTAACTACATCCAAAATAGAAGTCCTCATAAAGCTTTGCATAGTGTAACTCCTTCTGAAGTTTGGACTAGCAAGAAACCTTCTATAAAGCACTTTAGAGTCTTTGGTTGTCCAGCATGGGTACAAATACCTCCATAGAAATGCAAGTCATTAGAACCTCAAATTAAACCTTTCATCTTTGTTGGATATGTAAACTCTCATAAAGCCTACAAGTTGATGGATCTAGAGACATGTGAAGTATTCTATGAGAGGAGTGTACACTTTGAAGAAAGTTGTCCAAACTTTACTTCTTCAACTCCTTCTTCCTTCTTCCTCCTTCCTTGAAGAGAGTGATAGTGATGAAAATGACTTGGAAGATGTTAATCCATGACCCAAATAGAGGCATCAACTAGATGAGGTGGAGGATATTCCTTCTACATCTTCTTCCACTAGACTTAGACGGGCTCAGCTGACATTGAATGCAACAAGACCATTGGCAGGGAATCCTTTAGATACTAGGAGGACAAGATCACAACACAACTCACTCCCTCATGGTTGTATTGCAATTGCTTTCAATCCAAAATTATTCAAAGAAGCTTTAGGTATTCTAGAATGGGATAAAGCTATGGAGGAAGAATATAATTCTCTTATGATAAATGACACATGGGACTTAGTCTCTCTTCCTAAGGGAAGAAAATTGGTTTGGTGTAAGTGGATCTATCAGACCAAGTTTGTAGCAGATGGAAGTGTTGAGAAGTATAAGGCTTGACTTGTTGCAAAAGTTTTTTCTGAGGTACTTGGCATTGACTACACTGAGACCTTTGCACCAATTGTAAAAATGAACTCCATTTATTTGACACTACCTATAGCAGTAGCTCAGAGATGGGTTGTTCATCAGATGGATGTGAAAAGCACATTCTTGAATGGTGATCTTAATGAGTTGATTTATATGAAGTAGCCACAGGGGCTCATTCAGGATTCTAGCTTGGTTTGCAAGCTGAAAAAGTCTATCTATGGACTTAAACAAGCTCCAATAACTTGGTATGCCAAGATGGATTCCTTCCTTCTCTCAGTAGGGTTCACCAGATGTCATTCTGATCTGAATGTCAACATTCTTTAGAGGGATGATTGATACTTGCTTCTTGTGCTTTATTTTGATGACTTGATTATTACAGGGAGTACACCATCCATTACTGATAGTGTCAAGGCTACTTCGTAGGACAGATTTTCGATGATAGACTTGGGTCTACTTCATTATTTCCATGGTATTGAGATACATTAGTCTTCATCAAGGATCACACTATCACATCCCAAGTATGCTCTTGATCTACTTGCTTAGTTTCTTATGAGTGACTGTAAGGCCACATCTACTACATTTCTTTCAGGTGTTAAGTTAGAAGCAAAGTGTTCCACTCCACTTGTCAATGCTACTTTGTATAGATAGTTGGTTGGAAGTCTCATCTACTTGACAGATACATGCCCTAACATATCTTTTGTAGTTGGCATGGTTTCTCGCTTCATGCAAGAGCCACATGAAGTTCACTAGAAGGTAGCCAAATGCATTTTTCACTATATCCAACGTACACATACACATGGGATATGCAATGCAACTAGTATTGGACTAGAGTTTGTGGGTTATACAAACTCAAACTATGCAAGAGATCTTGATTCTCATAAGTCTACTTCAGGTTACATGTTTCATCTTGGTTCTGCCCCATTTGTTGGTAGAATACTATTGCTCTTTCATCGAATGAGGCTAAGTATCGAGGAGCTATCAATGTTGTTATAGAAGCTATTTGGTTATAGAAAATCCTAAAGGATTTTCATTTTGACATACCTAGATCCATAGTCATACATTGTGATAATCAGAGTTCCATTGAAATCTCAAAATATCCAGTCCAACATCAACAGACAAAACACATTGAGGTTCATATGCACTACATCAAAGAGCTAATTCATGAGTAGGTCATTGCATTGCACTATTATCTTATAGAGTAGTAGATTTCTGACATCTTCACCAAGCCCTTCATTGAGGTCAAGTATCTTCATTTGTAAGATCTCTTGGGGCTACAGGATTTGTCACTAGGGGGGTCACATAACTCTTCTCTTCTTTATTGGACTTTTACCTCTTTTTGGGGGAGGGTTTTTCCTATGAGGTTTTCCCTCTTTCTCCATTTTCAAAGAGATTGCATTGCATTGTATGTACAACATTGCATTTATACATGGGTACCTAATATGGTCTAGTAGCTGGGACCCATCATGCATTTTCATCATAGCTTTTGTGAGCTTAAGTGCATTCCCCTAAGTTGCACTTAAGGGTGGGTGTTAGTGTAAATAATTAATTATTATTACACTTTACTTAAGTTTACTTAGGTTAAATGTATTATTTTATTATTTATCATGTAGACATCTAGGAGTATGCATACTCATATGAGTTGTCTTGTTGACAACATAGGAGTTAGCATCTTATTTTAGTACATGGTGTCTACAACACAAGAGTTTGCATAATCAACTGAGTTGTCATGTAGACAACATAGTTGTTAGTACTCTACTTAAGCACATTATGTCTACAACATCTTTTTATGTGATACACCCATGTAAGCTTATCCTCTCATCATCACAAAAACTCTTGTGCTCAATGGAGGATAATAAACTCTTGGTGGACATGTTCTTAGTTGTGAGGCTTAGCATTTTGCTAACTCTTAGTCATTCTAGAGGCCTTTATATATAGACACTTCTAGTGTAGATACATCAATTATTCATTTCATATTGTTATTATGATCATACATCATTTGGTCCATATTGTGCTTTATTCTTGAGCTTCTTGATCTTGGTGTCATTTTGCCTAAGGTAAATTCTTTGACATAGTTTGTAGTTGAAAAAAACAAAATATTTGGATAAAAACCACTACATTTTCATGAATCTACAAAAGAAAATGGCTTTGCTTTGTCTTTGGTACTTTTTTATTAGAGATTAGCCTATACCATTTGTAAGAGTTAAAGACATTTCTAAACAGTCCACTATTGCAACCGATACGCACCTCCTATGAAAAATAATGTTTGTAAGGAAAAATAAGTGATTTGTGAGCATACATAAATCCCAAATTAATTCAATGCCTATGATGCCAAATTATATACAAATTGGGGCTACATCTTTGTTAGTCCAAATGCATTTGACCTCTTAAACACAATTTCTAAAACATTTTTTTAATTATTTTCCACAACTTGGTCAATTTCAATTGATAATAAGAAAAAAGTATTATTTTAGAAAAATAGAATGAATAGAAGGAAAAATAGAAAAAATAGTTATTTCGTAAGATTAAACATTTGGTGATTGAGAATATTAGGATAATGTGGAAAGGTCAAGAGTCTGTAGATGATTAGGAAGCTAATGTGATTCAGAATTGGAACATGGAAGGGGTTAGACTCTCTAAACATATTAGTGACCTTGTAAATTTGGCTAGGTGAGATTGCCCACCTGAGGGATGGTTTAAGATTAAATTTGATGGGGCTTTGAAATGCAACCCAAGGATTGCTATCCATGGTATTATTATTAGAAATGAGAAAGGGGCTAGTATGGGGGTTATGGCTATTACTATTATGGAGAAAACCAACCATGTTGTAGAAGCTAGTGAAACTCTCTATGGCATCCCTTTTATAAAGAGTATGAACTTGGAAAAAAAATAGTTAGAAGGTGATTCCATTAATACTATTAATTGTCTTAATAATGTTAATAACCCTTCTTGGACCATACATAATATTATTTGCAAAGACATCAACTTGATTAATTCCATTGTGGATTGTGTCATCACATATAATTATAGAGAAACTAATGATGTGGCTGACTGGGTTGTGAATGGGGCATGCAAAAGCCATACTAAGTTGATATGGAATAATGGATACAACATCCCTATTTACAATCTCTCATTGATAGAGTACGAAAAAATTAGAAGTTTACAAAAGAGTTTTAACAATGATGAAAAAGACATTAAAAGAAACAATTATGAGTTGTGCAGGGAGGAGGAGTTGTGGTTGATGATTATAATTGATGAGACAACTCATTCATTACTACATAGATTGTGGGTTTTTTGGAATAAGAGTTTTCTTTGCAGGTTTTTTGAAACAAAGTCTTCCATTTTGCTTATGATTTTTAAGATTGTTAGGATTTGATGCAGTTTGATGATAGGAAATAAGAGAAAGAGGGTTGAGCCTATGAGATGCAAGGAATGGAAGAAGAAGTCTGACATTTGGGATATCCTTAAACAAAAGCATTTTACGGGCTTCATGGAGAAATTAAAGGGCAATAACTCGACCATTACTTGCTAGTTTATCAAGACTTTGAATGATGGCAATACCTTGGTGGGAAACCATAAAATGGAAGTTACGAAGGACATTATAGTAGAAGTCATGGGTCTCGAGCTAGACATGATCAATTTCTATAGGGATAGGAAGCTATCTAATCAGGTTGTCGATGAGTTTGCAAAAATGACCAAGGAGAGAAATAGGTTGGTGAAAATTGGGAGTTCCTATTTTAATCTCCACTTTATTTCTAGACCTTAGTAGTTTGTGATGTTTCTTGTGATTGAATATCTTACACTTGATGGTGGTTTCACCAAGATCTTTGGGTACCATTTTATGCTGGTCAATCATTTCAAGCATATGGTTAGAATTAGGTTCCCCTTTTACTTGCGATAGACTTTCGATAACACCACTTTAGCTTATTTAGAATGATGCTAATGGGGATCATGCCTGCCATGAGGGTTTAATGGAATTGATAATGAATACCCCTAAATCCTAAAAAGTCAATAGGCCCCATTTTAGCTAAAAAACCCTAGAGTGTGATACTAAAGGGAGTGATCAGGATGAGGGTTATGAGGATGAAATGGAGGATGATGAGGTGGTGATTTTTGACAAGAAAGGGAAAAACCTCTCACCTGGGAGCTCGTCTACCAAGAAAAGTAAGGGGAAGGATGTGGATTATGAGAAGGACATGTCTCATAAGGAAGACTTTGTGAAGGTTATAGGGAAGAATTTCAAAGCTAAAACTAGTACTAATACCAGATTTAAGAGGAAGAAGACTAACAAAGCCTTGAACATTCCCTTTGATGATGAGACTCTTATTCAAACAATGTAGATGGGTAAGAAAGTACAATTTCAAGGGAAGACAGATGACATTGGAATCAAGGAAGTAGATATTAAGAGAAATACCATAGATATGGATGTGGATTGCCTTAACTAGAGTAAGGACTATGAGGAATAGGGGTTTATTAAGGAGACTATGGGTAACCCAAGGGTGATGGAAAATGATATTTCCACCATGAAGGAGTAGATGCAAGATATCAAGAGTGATTTTGAGTAGCTTAGCAAGACTACTATATGGGAGAGGACTTTTGGTCATCATATAGATAGACTCTCAAAGGTTATTAATAATGTGAAACAAGTAAAAAAATTAATGAAAATAATTTCACCTCTAGAAATGAAGAACAGGGCTAATGAAAAATTGATTAAGGATATGCAGAAAAAGATGGATGCTATGGGTAGTCGAGTTGACAACATAGAAAAGGTTGTTAAAAAACTAGCTAAACAAAATTATTCCATGTTGAAGACTGTTGTGAACAACATCAATTCTCTACTAGATAAACTAGATAAGGGTAGTATTCATGGTTCTAAGGATAGGACTAAGGATTAGTGCCCTAGTAAATGCACCAAATCTAACTCTAAGAAGATAGAGGTGGTGAAAGACAAAGAAATCAAAGAGCTGATGACCTTTATAGTGAACATGAATATCTTTGTTGAGCATTGTGTTGTTATACTAAAGACCATATAGTTGTCCAAGTGTTGGCATTTTGTTGGATTTTTGCTATTTTGTTCCTATCTATTGTTTTAAGGATGCTGTCTTAGTTTGTTTTTTAGTTTATGTGTTGATGCATAGTTCCTTGTGTGATTTTTTACTTGTTTATGTCTAATTCTTTGTATAAGTTTTAAGGTCCTTTAAAACCTATTTTTACTTAATCAAAGAAGCAACACCTTTGCTATTTATAATTGAATAATCCTCTAGTGGAAAAATAAGGATGTCATGTTTTTAATATAGAAGCAACTAAGAGCCCCATGGAGCATATTCTAATTTCCTTGATCCCTCTACAACCACCATAATTTTCTTTAGCTTATTATTACTCTGTTTCTATCACCCAAAAATATCCAAACAATTTTTTTTAAAACTATAATTTATTTATTTATTTTTCTTTCCCATTCATTATAAATTATTTGTAAGACTATAATTTTAGACCTAAAAAATTGCACATTGCACCATTATCAAGAAGAAAACTAACACTACAAGATAATCAAAATATAATTTTTAAAAGGTACATAATAAAACTCATTATCATGTTTCTCTCTTCACATGATAGGCTGCAAGTTTTTAGAGAGAAAAGAAAACTATTTTCTCTTCCATCTAAGATTTATTTAGACGAGGATCTCACTAGAGCATAGGTGACTGAATTGAAACAGTCTAGGAACCTTGTAGTGGAGGCTAGATGTAGTAGTAAGTGGGTAGTCATCAGGAATCTCAGGGAAATGATACAAGATTCTCCACACAACTGGTGGGAATTGAGCTAGACCACTAAGGATAAATGATGATCACGCCTGTAGTTTGACAAGAGCCCCCTTGGCTCTCTCCTTGTTAACTATTGGAATGATAATGGATCTTTTTGGTCATTGGTAGGTGATTTTTAGTATGTTCTAGGGTTGGCCGATATGTTAGCTGTCACTGAGAACCATGAGAGTCTTCCTCATCCCCTTCAATGTCTTTATGATTATCAATGGTTTTTAGTATTTAGGGATGAGTTTCACTCCTCAGATGGTGTGTGGGGGTCCAAAGGTGTTGCCTACCTAATGAGAGAAAGCCTCTTTAGTGCTACTTATGTGGTCTATTTTGACACACATGCCATGATATTTATGTGGATACACATATGTCATAAAAAAAACCATTAGCAAGATATCTTCATCATAGTTTGTTA
The DNA here is from genome assembly GCA_028749045.1 of Cupressus sempervirens. NCBI lineage: Eukaryota > Viridiplantae > Streptophyta > Pinopsida > Cupressales > Cupressaceae > Cupressus > Cupressus sempervirens. The sequence goes on along the minus strand of CM053792.1, from coordinate 400,181,788 downwards.
CTTTACACTAGCCTCTTCACCCATGCCATTCATAATATCAAGGACAATGATCCATTTATTGATTTGGTTGAGTGCATTTCCAGATTCAATGCCTTGGGTGACATCATTATCCTACGTGACATAAATAAATGAACTAGGAAATGGAAGAATGTACACGATTGAGGCATGAACTGGACCTACATTACAGAACTTGATCATGTTAGTTTGGTGCTCCAACATATTTATAAGGATCATGATGGACCTTTATCTATCTATGGTTGTCACTTCCTCCATATGTGATTCTTCTGATCTGGTTATTCTGAACAACCTTCTTTGTTTTCCTAGATTTGATCTTTTTACCTGTTGGCCACACTATGGGGATGACAGTGTGGTTGACTACATTATCACTAGTGCTTCTTTCATCTCTTCTATCTGTAACTTCATTGGCTCTTTGGTGCCTTCCACTTCACTTCTTCCCCTCCTCTTTCCAATCCCACCTTCCCTATACGAGGAAGGCTACTCCACACCTTTACCCACACCCCCACCCTCAACTACTTTAGATCACACCCCTATCCATTTCCACTTTCAATTTGCCAAGGGTGATAGGGACCTCTTCATTTTCCACCTATGTTGACTGCTCTCACCTATGTCTTTCTCTAAGTGTAACCATGCTTCCTCCATGTTTGATCTCTTTACCACAACCATCTAGGAGTTAGCTTTCCTTTCTCTCCTCCACTACCCTATCCTTGGATCCAAGTGCCAGAACATGTGCACTATGAACCATTGGTTTTATGCAGACTATAAAGCCTTTCACCGCCACTTGACTTTAACCATTGAAATATCCCCTTTAGTTATTGCCAATTTTTGGCATTCCTATCAATAGTTTCTTTGTACAAAAAAATGCACTTGCATTGCTTCATAGTGTAGATCCATATACAAAATGCTTAGCTAGGATATAAAGCACTTTTGGCACACCTTGTTCCCACAATATTTCCCCCCAACTTCCTCCATTGACCTATGCTCCCTCATCTCCCACACCACCACCCTTTATGACATCCCACGTCAACTACCTCTCCACCTCATCTTACACCCTCACTGTCATATCTTTACTACTTCCATCATCTATGAGGTTGTTAGAACTATGAGATATAGTTGAGTTGTCAATGAGTATGGCTTCAAGGTGGAACTACTCAAGCGTGGTAGCTCGGTGATTGTCTCCTATCTCATAGCACTCTTTAATAGAGTGGTTTGTACTAGCTTTATGGAGGCTTGGTTGAGATACGTGTTATATATTATTCATAATATGGGCCTATTTCTAACCTCACCAATTATAGGACCATCATGATTGGGCATACCTTTGTCAAAATTTATGCCACAACACTAAATGCTATTCTTTTGGGTGAACTAGATAGGATGGATTATAGGGCTAGAGGTAAAGCTAGTTTTAGAAAAGATTATTAGACTATGGATCATATCTTGACCTTATGAGTGCTCATCAAGGAGGCTCGTCATAGCTCTGCAAAATTTTACTACTGTTTTGTGGACTTTTGTAAGGCATTTGATTTTGTACCTAAAGTCAGCCTTTTTCAATGGCTTAGAGACATTGGGATATCAAAGATTCTTTTGACAACCATTTTGAGAAGGCTTATTCAGGACTCTAGTAGGGCTCTTTAATCCTATTTGGAGCACTATTTGGGTGAAGTCAAGGTGCCCCCACTATTTTTGGCATTTACATCAACAAGCTTGAGGAATTTATTAGAGACTCGTCCCTTCCAGGGGATGGTTGTTACTTACATTAGGTTTTAGTCTCCATCCTTCTTTATGCAGATGATGGGATTTTTCTTACCTCCTCACCTAAGAGCCTCCAAAGAACTCTTGATAGCTTAGCCTCCTTTTATGACTCAAGACAACTTGGGGAACACTTAGGTCATGGTCTTCAATTTATTGAAGACCTCACACTTACATTTCCACTTCTAGGGTTAGGAGATTGAGATCACCTCCTCATACACTTATCTTAAGGTCAAGTTCTTTGAACCTGATTTCAGTTTGAGACCTGTAATTCAGCCCAGGATCAGAAAAGGGATGGGTTCCCTTGCCATGATTGAGAGATGGTGCTTCAGGCACCATTTCTAGGACACCTCATCCAAGCTATCCCTCTTAGAATCTTTGGTCAGATCTACTATTCTATATGGTTCGATCATTTGGGGACCATCATTATTTGGTTTGGCTTGGGCCTCTAATGAGTGTATTCAAACTCTCTTCCTTCAACAGATTATCAAATGTCATTGCTCTATCTCCCACAATATCATTTTGGCTAAGTTCAGAGCTCATCCCTTTAGGTTGAGGGCTATTTTTTACCTAATATGGTTTCTCCACCATCTTCATTGCTTCATTGACTCTATTGATGGTTGGGTCAAATACTCTTACCTTGCATACTACTCCTCAATTGTACTTGCTAGATCTAGCATGTCTTTGAGAGCCTACTGTTGGTATGCCTAAGCCACATCTAGTCTGAGCTCCATCAAGATAGTCATTGATTTCTTGCCCCCCTTTCATTTCTCATTAGACACTCCTGCTCATCTTCTCTCTTCTAGACAAGAGTTGAACTAGTAGGTAAGACTTGAGATTTGCATATTGTACCTCATTATGACTTGGACTAACCCACTTGGGGGGTTAAGTCTAAGGATGGCTTTCTATGTTGAGCACTTTTTGGACATGCAAGATGGGATTATCGCTTGACCTAGATATTTATCTCAGAGTTGGTTCCATGCTCTTTAATTTGTATTAGGGTCTTTTGGGGTTGGTTCCCACTATCTACAGGTGTGGACATACCACCACATTGATAGAGATGACTATATTTGTAGGCTATTCACATTAGCTAAGACCAAGATTGAGTTACACTTCATTTTCAATTGCATTGTTTATTACGAGATCAGAGGGAGATTTTATTATTTATTCAGAGAGTGCAACTCATTGATCTCCTTCTTCAGCTACATAGATAAAATATTTTTGGCATTTTTTCTTTGGTAGATGACGCAACCTTGTGATCACACCCTTCAACTTCTATTCCCCCTAAAGAAGGCCACAAAGTAGCTCATTGCATAGTTCTCATCACCCCTACTCTCTGGATGTAGTGTGAAGGGGCCCTCAAATTCCTCCACCACTATTCACTCCAAATTCATTTGACCCCGCAATGCTTATCTTCATCTTCATCTTCATTAGTGTTAGCCCACCAGTAGATCTCAAAGACAACTACATGCTCTCCCTCACCTGGTTTTGTATCTTTCAGTGTTGGACTTCTTCCAACCTAGGAAGAACCCTTACTCTACATCTTGTATCTAGTTTTCTTTTCTCTTTTCTTTTCTTTTTCGACCATTGTTTGGTGGTCTATTGGTTCTTTGCTTCTTGTCTTATAAGTTTTCAGTCCCATAGACCCTTTTTGGTCTCCCATTGTACATTAATAAACTTATCTTATCTTATCTTAACACAACTTTTACCTTACCCTTATTTCTTTATTGCTAACATTAATGGAAGCATTAACTAAACTTTGCTAAATTTTAACAATTTTTTTAATCTAATACATCTTTAACAAGGGATCTAGGCGAGCAGGAGTCCCTACCTTTTGCTTGCCTAAAACTAATTAATATATTTTAACATTTTTTCAAATGTGAAGCTGAAAGTTAGATTGAAACATTAAAGAATGGAAAATGAGATTACCAATCATTGCAAAAGTTTAGAGCTAAGTTATAATAAAATTTATATGCAAACAATTTACAAAAGCTAAATAATTGTAGTCAATGAAAGCTAATAATTATGTTTTGAGGAAAGTATACATTGTCTATGCAAATTCAAAATTCAACAAGCAATATGTTTTGGTAGCTGAAATCCCATATCTTTCATTGATCCTTATTATACAAGTTCAAAATTCAATTTGTAGTTACAATTTGCGAGGACAAAATTCCAAACAAGTATGATTGGCATAGTTGAAGCAATATGTTTTTGTAGTTGAAATTGCATATCTTTTGTTGGTCCTTAGTAGACAAGTTCAAAATTCAGCTTTTAGTTACATTTTGCAAGGACAAAATTCTAGACAAGTATGATAGGCATAGTTGAAGCAATATGTCAGAGCATTATAGATTTGTCAGAGCTTATAGAAGTGGCCTCATTTGTTACAACTATTGAATTCTTCATAGCCAAGATAAACTTCAATTGAAAAATATATGTAACCAATATTATTTCAGCATCCATTTCTCTTAAAGATTAAAGATTCTAAAATTAGTCTTTCATGTTTCCAATATAGAAATTCCATTTTAAAGAAGGGGCATTAAATTTCTAGGTATGGAAAAAGAGTCATGCCCTAAAAAAATAGTTGTAAGTAGATGTCTTATAATCAATTTCAGTTCAAAAAATTATTATGGCTCGGGCCCTATGATTGGAACCCCTATGGCAGACATCAATTCATAAAACATCCATCTATGTCTTAGCATTGTAATAGTTTGCACATAGTACAATCAATAATAAATTAGTTATGAATTTAAAGATTTTATATCCTCTCAGAAAAAAGTTCAAGTTTGTTGAAAAAAATGTTTTAAAAAATATTGAAAAATATTGAATTGATCCTTCACATCCTTCAAAATTACATTACAGGTTTATCAATAGTAGCTCGTAAAATTAAAACAAAGTGAATGACACTTTGATTCTTTTCAAAAACTCCCCTAGATACTATAAGTTAACAAACAATGACATGCCCATTTAAATTAATAATTGTTTAATTTAGAAAATAAAATTGAATTCTTTTAAAGCTCTTCTACTCTACTTGGCAAACTACTTGTAATATAATCATTATTGTTTCAAATGTTGTGGCAAATTGATACTATTTTTCCTCAAGAAGAAACCCCAATAGATAATTTGTTATTTGTTGTCCAAATGAGTTGAGATGAAGTTTGAACAATGTAGTAACATATGATATTTTGTATCGCGTGGGAAAACTATGTTCATGTGTATTTATGCTTATGTGAGGTCATGCTTTTACCTAAAGTACTACGACTTCATTTTGATCTAATTTCTATGACCACTAGGGCAAAACATACTGTAAATGCATCTGTTGAAACCTACCTAGTTGGTCATTAAGGACTGGTATAATTTTAATAGATTCCACATTGCAAGTTAGAAACTCAGAGTTTGCAAAAACTTAGTAGGCCTAAATTTGGAAAAGTCTACAAAGTCTATGAATACTGCATACTAGAAGTTTGGGTTTTTGTTCAATTAAAAAACCATAGAAGATGTCCCTCAATTCGAACAATGATTACAGTGTACTTAGGGCATTATTGATGGTGTTTTTGGATAGATTTTTCAGTCAGCTTAGGAGAATCTAAGCTTAAATTATTTACCAATTTCAAAGAAAAAGACTTGCAGCTCTCAAATCTAATGTTTGGATCACCCACTTTGACCCTCACCACTTTGCACAATGAACTTCCTCAATCTGAATAAGTCACCGACTAGGGGAGAGGACCCAGTACTTAAATAGGTTCCAATAGTTGTGATAGGATTTGTTGACTTGCTACCTACACTTATTGATTTAATGCCCAATTTTTTTTGACAATATTAAATCAATACTTGTAACTATAAAGTTGTTAATACAATGATGGCTACCCAAAATTGAATAAAATGTACCCTTAGCTATATAAACTAACAATGATGTGATGCCACATCAGCTATGCAAGTATGGGTACCCTTTATGCATGACCATTGGTCTCACTTTTTATTTGGGTTGTTTTGGACAACTTGGCAAAAAGCATGCTGATGTGGCATCATAATGGGTGATGTGGACTTGAAACCTTAGTTATAAGTAGATGACTTGCCAAATAAGTTGCAGTAAAAAATTGGGAGTGATTTCAAATTTTCACGTAGGAATTTGATAAGCATGAAGTTAGGATGTTAAAGTACTGAGTTCTCTCCCCTAATGCCACAGCAAGGTTGATTGTATATGTTTTTATATGCATTTATTAAATTCATATCCTTTCTCTATCTGACTGTCAAAACATTAATTTCTTCTGTGTTACAGCTGTCTTCACAAGATTTTTATTTTTAGCTTAATTTATAAATTGGTAAAACCCCAACAAATTCATGTCAACTAATCATAAAATAGGAAAATAGCTTATAGATAATAAATATTATTAAATATTGGAACGCATAACCTTACATTATTGAAATAGGTGAAGTCACAAAGTTTGATTAAGTCTGCATGTGGGAACATTAGTTCCTAATAATAACAAAGATAAAATTCGTCCACTCATCGTTGCACAAAAAACGGTGGGGCTATTAATTTTATTGAATTGGATTTTCACCAACCTTATGTTTTTATCCGTCTATAGTTGAATAATATTTCAAGAAAAGGGTTTTTCTTTTTAATGTTTGTTAAAAAAAGCACTCGTATATTTTAGTTTTAATTCACGCTTTTTGGAGAACATTTTTTTTGCGGCAGGCTGTATAATACTTGTGTAGGCTGTATAATACTTGTCGCGCAGATTAATAAGTGGCACATGTATTTCATAACTTGTCACTGTATTTCAGCAAATCTCTACACGGCAACAATCGTACGTCTCTTTATTACAGGAGCTTTATTCCATTTTAAATAAATTTGTTAAGTCTGAAATTCATCCAGTGAGTTGTTGAATACTTTTAATGGAGAATGAGGGTTATGGCTATAGTTAAAAAAATCTGTTTTAATAATGTTTTAATTTTTTAATAATTTCTTATAAATTTTACTTCTGTTTTTGTAAATATAGAATTTGCAAAGTATTAGAAAAATAGAAAAATTAGTATAAATATTTTTTTATAAATTTAATAAATATATATTTTTATATTTAATATTCTATTTAAAAGAAGAAATAGATAAATAATATTAATGAATCTAAATAATTAAATTAATATAAATATATTTGTGTAAAGATATATTTCAAATTATTTCAATATCTTGATGTATATTTAGGTTGTTCATAAATGAGAAAAAGAAAAAACTAATCAAAAAATTAATTACCTTAATAATTATTTACTTTGGATTACATTTGTCTTCAACAATTTATAGCCTAGAACCTTATAGATTATTGACTTTGATTTAATTAGATTTTTAATTTATTTTATATCTCTATGTTTTCTATTAATTTTTATTTCATTTTTTTAATAAAGTTTCCTTTTATTTTAGTTGAAATAAATACTCGTTCAAGATAGATGATAGTTAGATTATAGTTCTAAGATTACCAAAATGTTATTGTATTTGTCATATGCTATACTATTGCAATTAGTTGTATTATTAAACTTTTCTATCTCAACCAATTATATGTAAATATTTTTCATTTTAGTTTTTATAGATTTTCAACTTTTAAAATTTTAAAATTTATTTTACTTGAATTTTTCATTGGCTTGGTCTTTAAGAGTGAATTTTGAGAAAGCATTACCGATATTTTAGAATGTAAAATTATTTTGTTATATAAAACTATCATATCAATAATATATTCCTATACAATTAATTTAATAAAATATTTTTCTATTTTATGAATAATATTCTATATAATATTTTTAGTTTAAATAAAATATTAATACTTTAAGATACAACGTAATTATTATAATAGTAAGATGGCATTTATATTCAATTATAAATTCTTTTTAATTATAATTTTTTTATTAAAAATATTTTTTCCTAAATCAAAAATTATATTTTTAATGTAAAAATATAATTTATAAAATTTAAAAATTAATCAAATTTTATAATATTAATAAAATTACATTAAATTTTACTAAATTTTTAACTTTACTATTCTATCTTATTAAACTACTATAAATTACAACAAATACATGCAACTATGGTTATTTTAGTTGTTTTTATTTTCAATTAAACATTCCTTGAATAGGTGTACTAATGATTGTTTTTCTTATTCTTACCATTACTTCAATTAAAATAAGGGATTAGCTCAAGTTCTATTGGTGGATATTATATTTATGGTATTCTATAAGGTATTATAGTCTTAATGTTTATTTTATTAATTTTTATATTTATTAATTTAAGTATAGTTAAGATAAGTATTTGGATCAAGTTAGACTAGTGATCTATATTTCTATTTTATCATTGTTTGAATTAACATTAATATTTATGTCAAGCTATATTAATGACCTAGAGTTTATTGTATTTTCTATTGTATGACTCATTGGTTTATCAAAAAAATTATTTTCTTTTTTTCATGATATGTATTGGAGTTTACTTCCATTTTAGTTAAGTGTTTGGTTAAAGATAGATGATCCATTGAAAGTTTATTCTATCAATTCTCGTATTTCCCTCTGATTGGTAGTAGGAAAATATTTTAGAAATTTAAGTTCATAATTAAAACGGATATCAATGTACAATGTTGGTGCTATGGATGACTTATTAGGAATTACAATATATGTAGTTAGATTTAATTTTGATACTTATATTGGCTCATTCCTAAACAACATACTAAGAACCAATTAAGTCCATAAAAGGTTTGTCAACTTTGACTATTTAATCAACATTTAAACCCTAAACAAAATCAATATTTAGAAAGGTTATATACTTCATCTTCCCCTTTCATTAGTTCCTATCATAGCATTTTTTTTAAAGAATAATATAAGTTGTCATTGTCATGGATTCTCTCTCTTTCTATTTATAGGTATTTCAGTGAGTGCACACTTTCTGAGTATAAACAAATGGATCAATTATATCTTGATGGGTTAGATCTTGGCATAACTATATCGTTGTTGTTTGGAGTTTGGACTAGGCTCGTTAGAATCATAGTGACACCTACATTCTTTTTCTAGAAAACCAAATTGTGATGAAAATATGTTACTTTGCCATACACTTACAATGCTACCTACCAAATGTGTGTGGAACCTCACCATGTGGAAAAGATTATTTCCAACATACACCATTATCAATAGGAGAATCAGATCATTATGATCTTAAACATTGAACACTTTTTAACTCAAATTTTTTATGATAGATCTTTTTAATTATTTCAAGGTGCCAGTAAAAGATTTCAAACTTGTGCTAGTGAAAATAGTGGAAGCCCTATTGAACTAGGAAATGGAGATTTTTTTATGAGCATTATTGTCTAAATGGAAAATGATCTGATTTGAACCAAAAAGAGTAGCAAGAACAGTGTTTTTGACATGCAATTCAAATCAAATGTTGTTATTTAAACATGCAATCACTTGAATACTTGGTAGAAAGAAGTCACATCAAGAAAAGAAGCAAGATTAATTGGTGGACCAGAAAACATAGTCTACCTATAGATCTTTCACTTTCCTTGACATTTATCTTTTATCTATGTTGCTTTTTGTTGGCTCTTTGTTCATCATCACTTCTATAACTAAGTTTTTTTAGGTGTTAGTTAATACATCGGTGATTTTGTAACTAATTTTTTAATGTGTTGGTTAATACATCAGTGATTATGTAACTATGTTTTGGGGAAAACAATTTAATCTTTGAGTTCATGCATCGGTCTAAAATCATTTATTTTACTTACATTTGATTTTTTAATGGTGCATTGCTTTATTTTCAATAAAATAGTATTAAATTGTTTTGTTGTGATAGTGCAACCAAGAAACACATAATTAAATTTTTTAGTTGATATTTATGTTTTATTTTTTGGATTTAATTCTTTCGATTGTTTTTAGAATTAGAGTCTATGAACTTATTATTAACAATCATACTTTATTAGTTAAAAGTCTAGAAGCTCTTTAGTCTTAGGTGCTACCCTCTTCCTCCCAAAATGTGTAAACAATTATCCTGTGAATTTCATGCATTTGTTTTAATTCTCAAAATTTCCATGGTTTAATAAATTATACAAAATCTTCATCGTTCAATAAATAACTATGTAATAAACCTAATTATTTCAATTTAACATTGTAACAAAATGAAGATTGATATTTCTCTGCTAAAACAGTTTGAGAGGGCATAGAGAATATGTAATTTAGTTATTAAAGAAACCAAACAAGACTCTAAGTTTTACATATTTGGAAAGAAATTATTTATTTTCTAAAATTGTGCAGAGTCCATCCTTAGAATATATAAATTGAAGAACCTTGTCATTCAAAAGGATAATCTCATAGAATCTAAAAGAGTTCTCTCTACTATATTGTCATTTATTTCAATTTATATAAGACAAGGTCCATAAGAAATCTCTTCAGAGCGAATTACAAGCTACTGTACTCGCTGAAGTCTGGAAGGCAAGCTCAACAAAAATGATTAAACCTTCCTTTGTTATTATTTTCCCTTTCCGTTAAACTTCTATTTGTTTTCCATCTTATATTTGCAATGAATCACTGGAAATTAAAATGGGTATTTGTATTAAGCATATGTTTCACAAGAAGCATATAGTTTTTGCAAGACTAAAAATGATAAGACTGTAGAATGGCTGCACAAGTCACTGGGGAACTTAGTGAAGCTTAAACCTTGATCTGAAAACTATGTCTCGAAGGACTCTAGAAAGGTAATGTTCTTATTAATTGAGTTCTTTTTGTTAATATGTGAAATTTGAAAAGGTTTATTTTATTGAAGTTTAGATTACTGTGAATTTGTATGTTCTTATTTGAACTTTTAGGCCCTGTTTGGTTGGGGAAGATGAATTTGTGGCATAACCAGGTTATCTTATAACCAAGTTTTCGAAAACCTAGTTTTGTGGTTTGGAAAGCCAATGGTCCATTTGGTTGACACGGAAGATGAATATACCATGGACCCCACAATATTATTAAAAAAACTATCATAAAATTCAAAACCTGGTTTTAATTTTGAATTGCACCTTTTTATTGGAAGAAATATCTTCCAATTTTTGACCAAAATTGGAAGATGAAAACCAGGTTATAATTTTAACCAACCAAATGCCCATGTTTTTCTGCAAAACCTGGTTTTACCCCTAATAACCTAGTTTTGGCCCTCAAAGATATGTTTAGAAGAATATGTATTTTATGCATTGACATGAATGTTCATTATTCTTATTATCAAAGATAACACTAAACCCATCGTTCACATCTTTAATACATATCAAGCCTCACATTCTAATGACTGTGACCTTTTTTAATTTCCAACCCAAATCAAAATCATTAATATAATTATTTACATAGCTATTAAACTAAATCTAAATATTAATATATTTGAGATTTTGAAATTTTTGTTTGAAATTTAAAAATGTTAAAAGAGAGTGTATATTTATATTGTTAAATATTTAATGTTTATAAAGTTAAATAATAAATGGATATTTATATGGTTAATTTTATAAAATTTATTTATTTATGTATGAGCTATTTATTGTAGTGTATTTGTTCATATCTTTCATTTTTTATTTCTTTTGGAAAAATAGAGAGAGAGAGAGAGAGAGAGAGAGAGAGAGAGAGAGAGAGAGAGAGAGAGAGAGAGAGAGAGAGAGAGAGAGAGAGAGAGAGAGAGAGAGAGAGAGTCAATTAGGTAGAGTGAAAAATGAATAATTAGGATATGGAATAAAAATAGATGGTATTGGTGGGGAGGGGGAGAGAGAGGGTAGGGTATGGAATACAAATAGATGGTGAGAGAGAGAGAGAGAGAGAGAGAGAGAGAGATGAGAAAGGGAAAAGTAAGAGTGGGGAGAGATGAGGAAGATAGAATAGGGAGGCAGAGAGAGATGAGATAGATCTTCGAAAGGAGGAACATTTCTAATGAAAATTGATAGGGGTCTGATGTGCGAAGAGAGAGAGGCAGACAAGCGAAATAAAGTTGAGATAGGTTATACTAATGGGAAATTGATTGTAAAATTATAGAAGAGAAAGGTAAGGTAGATAGAGAAAGATTGTGTGTGTGTGTGTGTGTGTGTGTGTGTGTGTGTGTGTGTGTGTGTGTGTGTGTGTGTGTGTGTGTGAGAGAGAGAGAGAGAGAGAGAGAGAGAGAGAGAGAGAGAGAGAGAGAGAGAGAGAGAGAGAGAGCAGTGGGGTGTAAGTAGGAGGAAGATATGGTGAGAGGGGATAAAAGGGAGAAATAGAAAAGGGGGAATTAAGAGGAAGGAAAGAGACATAAATGAGATAGATATTAAGGAGGAAATTTAGTGATCAAAATAGATAGAGATTTCAATAGGAGGAGAGAGAGGGTAGGAGGGAATAGAGAGATAAAATAGAGATAGATGGTAATTATGAGAGATTAAATATTAGAGAGGGGGATGAGAATGATAATTTATATAGATAAAGATAATAATTAGAGAGATGTAGAGAGTAGGGAAGTGATGGTGAGAGGAGGACAAGGAAATAGATGAGGTAGATGAGATGTGAGTTATACCACTTATTAAATGCTAACCCAGATTGAATCATATCCTTAAACCTAATAAAATACTAAACTAGATTGAACTCTAAACCCAACTCTAAATAAAATGAAACCCTAACCTTAACACAAAACCAAAATGAACATGAATTAAAAACCTAATTGAATTCAAAATTACACATAGCTTAAAATTAAATTAAATAAAAATAACCAAATTGAAGATTAACCCTCATAGTTATTGAATCTTATCCCATACAATAAATTAATCATTTAATCTAAAACCCTAAGTGTGATTCTATACATCTATATATACATGTATAGAAATATAATTTCTAATATAATCTAAGCACCAAAAAAATTTGAAAATGTGATTTTATTCTTAGAACTTGCACTTGTCGATGCTAGCATGTGTGTGTGTCTATATATATATATATATAAAGAAAGAAAGAAAGCCTAGAGATATGCAAGCTTTAATTTAACTTTATAAAAAATACATGTAAAAATTAAAGCCTTGAAATCTCTAGGCTTCCTTTATATATATTTAATGGGTCCATGCACCTATTGCTTCTAAATTTACATATTATGTGCTCTATATGATGATTTTGATATAACAACTTTTTCATGAAAGCTTCTAATAGTGATAACTTTTTGTAAAACAAATACAACTATCTAAAATGGTGGTTCTTTAAAAATTATTTGGATAACTTGTTAATTGTAATTTAGTTGAGATGTATATTGAAAAAATTAAATTAAATTATAAATATTTTCTAAAAAGGTTATGTATATTTTTAATGGTAAATTTTAATCTTATATAGTCAATTATAATTTATAAGTCAAAAAAAAATCTAAATTAGGAGTTTTTTTTACTTATGTTGCTATGAGTTAAAGTACCATTTTGTGTAATGGTAAGTTTGAATGGGATCAAGTAAAATGTAACAATTATAGCATCTCCCTCTTTATGCGCTTTTCATGTCAAAATGATTCCCAACATACTTAGCTCATTTTGAAGTAGCACGATTCTCTAAATTGAAGTGACTACCTTGTGTTTATCTCATTGGGAGCTCGCGATAAGGAATTTAAGGAAAATTTGAACAAGGAAATACATATGAAATATAAACAAGATAGAAACTAGAGTGTGTGTGTGTGTGTGTGTGTGTGGATTAGGATAAGGCAAATAACAAAATGTAAAGATCATATGCGGATACACTTTTATGATCTCCTTGTCGTAAATGTTATTTATTTTCACAAAAGGATGAAGGTAATGGATTTTCTTAGATTTAAAAAACTAACTAAAAAAGATAATAATGACACCTTGCTCATACCACACTACATTTATAGCTGGCATTGGGTGATTATGGAATGAAAGGGACAATTAACACGTTCTATGGAAAGAGATTTTTTGGGCTTCAAGAAATATTGTGGCCTTACGATGGCTTTCTACTACCTCTACATTTGCAACTTGAGTATATTTTATTTATTTTCAAAAAATTTCCTTACTAGCAACAAGGTGATGTCGAAAAAATTAGAGGGGTTGGTGGAGAATCTGAAGAGTTGCTAGTTGAGTTGGGTGGTAATATGGACACTAATGATTGTATTGAACCTATATGAGTGGAGGAGTACATTTGCAAGAGTGAAGTGGCAAATGTTTATCTATGAGAGGGCGGCCTACTACCATTTATGGAAGGGATGATAAAACATGAGCAAAACATCTTTATCCAATACTTCAATTCATGGAATGATAGAAAGGTGGTCGTCAATAGGAATGAGTTTTGAAATCACTGAGGATCTTATTGCTATGGTAGGTGGGTTTCCCATGGGTGGAAAGAAATAACACAAACAAGCTCATGTGAATGATGAAACTAGCCTATAAAAATTCTTCAAGTTTAATGAGGAACTAGTTTGTATGCAAGGTGGGTTTTCTAGGGAACACCTTCCTATGCTATTATGAGATACATTACCCTAGAGGATTGGTCTCAGGTACTTTATTTTTTCCATTTCCCCATCCTCAACCATTTTAGAATTTGGGATCAAATCTCTTTTCCATTCCTTTTGTTGAATTCTATGGAAGATATTATTTTCAAGGCACAAAAAAAGAAGAATAAGGGAAAACCCTTTTATCTCATGCACTAAGGTTTCACGAATAAGTTTTGTACCCATCACCTTGCACAAAACCCACCACTCCTAGTTAACCCTCTAGCTACTACTACCCCCCAAGTCCCTCTTGACCCTAGTCCTAGCCCTAGCCATAAAAAATTAAGAAAACCACCAATCTTGAGGTGAAAATTAGTCTCATTGACTCTGACATAGATACTAGGAAGAGAAAATAGAGTGCTCATAAATCTAGCAAATGCCTCCAATTGGATAAGTTTAAGTCCCCTCCCAAATAGGTCTTCATCTCAAAGTCTACTAAAAGTGACATTAAACCCCCTAAGAGGAAGAAAACCTGCCAGCACATTCGCAAGAAGTCTAGCTCCAATCCTCCCAATCCATCCTATATTTTTGATACACTGGAGGCTAACCCTTCCCTAGCTAGAAGTGGTGGTGAGCACATTACTTCCACCATGAAGGACACTCCTAAAGTGGGGAGAAAAAAAGGAAAGCATAACCATGACTAGAGTCATTGCAAGGCTCAGCTTGTCAGACTTGAATAGTCAATGAAGGATTTGGTAGAAAATCATTTTGGCATCTGCCAAAGATTTGAAACCTTGCCTAAGTTCTCCACTAAAGTGATACATTCTATGGCTACCATTCTTTACTTTCTATAGGTGCACAAGGATGCCAAGGACTTGGGCAAGGAGAGCGAGACTTCCCGCTCCATATACATCTTCCTTCCAAAGGAATAGATGAAGACCCTCCTGGACAAACATGTGAAGGAGGAGAGGGTGACTATGGACAAGGATGGACCCAAGATGAAGGATGTTGAGGAACTTGATAAGAAGGAGAGTAGTTAGAACTGTTAGCTATTTTTCTTTTTGCTATAATCATATTGTTTAATCTAAACTTGATGCCCTATGGGGCTTTTTGTTATTTGTACAAGTATAATTTTTGGACTATTAGTAGTAGTATGTTCTTTCTATTGGAATAATTTTCCTATTTATCTACTTGATCATAGTAGGACTGATATTATTAGGGTTGTTATGGATTATGCTAGTTTTTTGAAGTATAAAACTAATATTGGTTATATGGTAGGAAGGTAACCTCTAATTGATATTTCAGCCTTTTTGTACCCAAGATTAGCCCCCCTTCTCTCATGGTAGATATCTATATACTACAAAAACAAAATGGACCATCAAGGCTTAGAAAAATGTTAGGCTTAGTATCTTTTTTGGAGGTATTTTTATCCTCTAGATTCTATCATTGTGGTTTTCTTTCCTATGAGGAGTATTCCTAGCAAGGATTGAACCTATATCATCAAGGATTTGATTTTAATTTTTTCATAATAGGAGTCATCTTGTGTTACACTAGGAAATGGAAGTAAACCATCTATTTAGAATAGGATTACAAGAGAAACCACTCTTATAATGAAGAAAAACTAACATATAGGGTCCTAGTAAATATCTATGTGAAAGTTAGAATAGCAAGATATATGAACTTGTCTAAGTTAACTTTACAAAAATAATCAACTTTTGGACTTGAATACTACTCATTCAAAAATCTTCTGTATATAGGTTAGGAAGTTGATTTCTATAATAACGAGTTATGATTTTTTCATCCAATTGGTTTTTATTTTAAATAAAAAAATTGTATAAGCCCACCAACATATAATAATAATAAATAAACAATGCTATGGCAATGAGAATAATGGGAAATTTTAATTAAGAAAATCATTTATCCTTGAGAGCCCAACCATAGTTATTTATCTTTCAACAAACTCCACTAGCTTTTACACATTTCACCTGAATGATGCAAATTTAAAATCATCCTCTCATTGATAACATAGTTGTTATAAATAATCAACATCTTGTTGCCAATTTAGGATAGTGTGATTTATAGTTTAAAGATAGACAAAACTCTTAGAAAGTCTCTTTTATAGATCAACTCATGCTTGTATTAATGATTGAGTGGCCCACCTACAAAAATGGACATTGACGCATGGAAATGACCCTTTTCAAGAAAGAGTAATTAGTTATTGATTTATATAATGACCATAATATTAGCACACTTATAATCTCTACAAATCATCTAATTAAATATCCTACCAAGAATTGCATTAAATATGCTTTTATTTTGGGCATGTCCCTAAAATTGTTGGAGTGACATTTTAGTAAATGTTACCCAATATCCCAATGTAACTACCTAAGTAATCTACACATACATCATAAAAAAATTATTTGATAGTACAATGTATGATAAATAGTTGGTAACAAGGTTAATGAATGTGGAAATGCATTATTTTAATCGAACATGCATGTGAACACGATAGAGCCTGAAAACTATATCTATCAGTGCCTCAAGTAGTGTCATGTCTATATGTCATAGACATGCAATTACACACTTCTCACATTATGCCAAGGAAATTTGTAAGGGGCTAAAAATATACAAGTATCTCAAATCAAGATTTTTATAATATCTTTGTGCTCCTTTGTACAACCTAGTCCAAAATTCTGTATTGAAAAATAAAGAGAAAATTAGTGTAGACCCTTTTTTTTGGTAACTAAATATGCACCAACTTATCAGTAATGATTATGATTCTTACATATACATATGTCCAATATCAAAGGATTATTTATAGAGATGATCAATAATTAGACTTGATTATGATTATTTTATAAATGGGTAATAGCACAAATCTATGTCACCCTTTCATAAAGCAAAAGGCTAACAAAAGTATAACTATTTAACTTCAACAACATAAAAGTGGTATCACTATTTAGAATTTAAAAATAATATAAACTAGTGAAATGTGTAGAAATGGATAAATTTTAGGATTAAAATTTTTAATGATTATTTGGAATAAGAATTGATATATTTTTCTAATTTTAAGAATGATGTTTTAGTCTCTGAAAAATATTGAAAATTAGGGGTCTAGTTCCCACCAT
The DNA here is from genome assembly GCA_028749045.1 of Cupressus sempervirens. Lineage (NCBI taxonomy): Eukaryota > Viridiplantae > Streptophyta > Pinopsida > Cupressales > Cupressaceae > Cupressus > Cupressus sempervirens. The sequence continues at coordinate 400,164,475 of CM053792.1, read as the reverse complement.
AAAACTCTATGAAAATAAACCTTTTTCCCTTTGATATCAGACTAAGTTATCGATAACATATATAGCTTGACAAATAAAAAGAAATTTTGGTATTTTACCTATATTTTCTCTTTTATAACAATTCAAATTTCAACTACCCTAAAATTGATGGGTTTCGTCTCCCATGATATTTTTCAAAAAAAATCTACTCTAATGAAAAGATATATTATACATTCTGGAAGAGGACTCTTTCCTCTAGAATGTCATATGCATTTTAAATTTTATTGATATGATTTACTATTTTTTTCTTTATCAAAATCAACATCTTCTTGAGCGTTTAAATATGCACTTGTAGTATTTTAAAAATATAATATACTATATCAAATTAATACACTATGAACTTGTTTTGACTTTGATCTCTAAAAAATGGTATTTACATGTTTTTACAAAAATATCATTAAAAAGAGTAAGAGTATTGAAACATCACTTTTCTAAAATAATTTAATTTCTTTAGTAATTGGACACAAATTAGTATAAAACATGCATTGAATAGGAATTTCCAATTGGAAAAGTGAGAACTTATATAACTTAGCTAGAATTAATTTTTATATACAATATGATTGAAAAAAATTGATTTTAGATAGAAATACTAAAATGTAGTCATTATGTTATGTAAGTCACCCTAAAAGGTGACAAAGCTTTGTACTTTTACCCGAATGGTCACAAATGGTAAGCAAAAAATATCTCTTCTTTACCAATATTTGGATTTTAAATGACTCTTCAAAGAAACATAAATATATGGTGAATAGTTTCTAGAGTATAGATCTATAAGATTATATGAATAATATATTTTTATGAAAGTCATGTGCCTTATTAATAATCTAACTTAGAGATGGTGTCATACATGTGGTGCTAATGAAATACCTTATTTCAAAATAAAATTTAAAAAAATTGGTTATGTATGTATTTTATTAATTACACATTAGAAGACACCATTTACATTGATTATTTAGATAAATATCTAAATAGAATACATATGCTATTATGCAAATTCTTCACATACAAGAAAAACTATTCACAAAACTCAACAATCAATGTTGTGAATTTCTTCTTTCAATCTCAACCTAGATTGTAGATTGTTGGAATTAAATTATATTTGTCATTAGTGACAACACTTATTTAATTATGTATGGTTATTGAGCTCATCACTTAGTTCACAGTTCATACCAAGCATTCCAAAATCTACCGAGTGAAAGCAGATAGTGTGCAATCCAACAGTTATCACTGAGCAGATAGTGGTCACCAAGCTTCATAGTGTCTATAGATTCATCAGTTTCTATGATATGAAGCCAGGTGTCTGCCAAGTAATGGATGTGCAGTGTTTACTGAGTGAAAGCAAGGTAAACATAGTGTTTAATTTCCATCGAGTTACACTATATCTACCGAGTCTCCAATGGTTACTGAGTTCAAAGCTATGTTGTGTGATTAGTATGGATTGAGCCTCTACTCATACCAAGTGCATGATGATGCCAAGTAATGTAGTGGATGCCGAGTATCAGAAAGTTACCAAGTCAGCTATTCAAAACCTAAGTTTCTACTATTTTGTCGATTCAGTAATATTTTGTTTACTTGTGTTTTAGCTGACCTTGTAATTGTAAACATTGGAATGGTATATATATGTGATTTATTTTATCATACCAATGTATCACCATGAGAAGAAGTATGAAGTAATTTTTTGAGAAGAGTGAATGTGAATCAACAGTAGAGCAGAGTAAGGAATTCAACAAGTTCAATTAAGGAGCAGTAAAGTTATATCAATCACAAGAGGTGATCTATACTTTAAGGATCTAATCAGCAATAAGGTTGTAAGTTAGATCTATTGTTTCATCCTAACAGGTGAACTAGTTTCTAAATCCTTTAACTGGGTAGACTTAACAGCCTTTCTTCAAATCTCTTAATAGAGTGCATACTTCATTGTATGTTTGTAAAACCTCTAAAAAGGTGGATCTAGTAGTCCAAATTGCCCTTAATAGGGAAAATCATCAGAAGTGATCAATTTAAGCCTTAAAAGGTCAGCTTTATACTGTAGTAGTGAAGTTTTGTGGGTATCATCTCCACCCAAGTTTTACTTTCTATTTGGAAGGTTTCTGGGTCACCAAATTCTATGTTCATGTGTCATGAATGTTTATCTTTTAGTTTCTTATGCATGCAGTAAAGTAGATCAACTAATGGTGAATGATTTATATTGTTAAGTGTTGAATTTATGAAAAATTTGAGGTTACTGATTCACCCCTCCCCTCTTAGCAACCTAGCTAGTCTTGATTATTTCCAACAATTGGTATCAGAGCATTGTGGTTCTTAGGATAAAGCTTGATAGCTTGAGCAAAGATCAAGGACAATGGAGATATTCAGACTTGAAAAAGCTAGATCTGAAGATCATCATAGCTCAACTCAAAGAAGCAAAAGAGCATCTTTCCCAATCCTTAAAAAGAAGGAAGGAACTTGCAAAAAAAATGAATGACCACCAATATGTTGAAGAAAATATTGAATACTTTTTACCCTCAAGCAGTTCAAATGAAGCTAATGAGCCAATCAAAGAACTCCTAGAAAAGAATGGCTCTCTACAAGAAGAGGTAAGAAAATTGAAAAGAGAACAAGAAATTCAGTCAATAAGAATGTGTGAAATCTTGGAACAAAGGAATAAGGTAAGTGAAGACTTCGAGGCAAGGAACAATGTAACTCAAAATTAATCCCTTCAGCAAGAAAGTCTTATCAATCAGCTCTCCAATGCAAATGAGGAAATCATGAATCTGAGATCTGAAAATGAAAGGCTAAGAAATGACTGAAGCACTGAAAGACAAATCAATGAAAGATTGAAAGCTGTTCTAAATTTTGAAAAGAAACTCAATGAAAGGATACTGAAATCCCAAGCAAACATGGATCAATTGAATCAGCAAAGTGAGTAGAGTTGGATATAAAGAAGAAGGTGAATCTTCCAAACAAGGTGCTCAAAGGAATCAAAAGCCTACTTGCAATCATTGTGGTAATTTGGGTCATACATCAAACAAATTTTGGAGCAATGGAAAGGAAAAATTCAATGGAAAATGCTACAATGATAGTCAACATGGTCATAAAACTAATGAATGTAAGGAGAAATCAAAATTTGAAGGCAAATGTCACAAATACAAGAAACAAGGTCACAAGGTATCTAAATGTAGATCTAAAACATTCAATCCAACTGAACAATTTGTAAAAGCAATATTTGGTTGGGACTACAATACTTGGTGTAGATGGCATTACTATGGAGAATATGGACACATTGGCATAAATTTTGCAAGGCATCACTTGAGAAAGAAGGATACTACAGTACTTAAGATGTTATACATGCACTGAACTTGGTCATATAGCTAAGAATTGCATGAATATAGGAAAGATTGAAGATGAAAAGAAAGATAAAGCTGATAAAATTAGGAAGTAGATGAGACAACAGTGGATTCCAAAATCTATCGAGCAAACCAATTCAAATTATGGTCATGTCACTCAAGAAGTGGGTGACTCCACCATTTCCAATTAAGTTCTTAAGGAAGAACTAGAACTATATCTTCAAGCCATATCTTAAGTAGTTCCAATGAATAGGAAGAAAGATCCAAATCCATATTTTAGATATAGAGGGATCACAAGGAATCAATTTTCACCGAGCAAGGTTGGTCATAGACTCTATTGAGCTAGGTCAGGAGTAATAAAGTTTTATTTGATCACTGAGTCTCAAGCTTCTACTGAGCATAGTTTGTGGATGATAGTCTATCATGCACTATGTCAATATGGCACCGAGCATTAATGAAAAAATTTCATCAAAGTGGCAAAATTTGACTTTATTTTTCATCACAACTTTAGTATACCTAGAGCAGAGAAATTTACAGTGCATCTAAGCAATCTCAAGTGAATTTGTAGCAAAGATTTTTTAAAGATTTTTTCTCATTTATCGAGAAACCATGGCATCTAGAAGTAGCAGCAACAAGACAAAAAGAGGTTCCAAAATGTTGGTGAAAGGTGTGGAATGGAAAGCACCAAATTTCAAGTTGGTACCAGCAGTTGCAGAGTCACTAGATCCAAATGGAGCTTAATCACAAATTCCTCCAAAGGTATTTCTTATTAAGTGTTATGTTCAAGAAATTGGAACCCTAGAGATGGATAGTTCCCTAGGAGAAATGTGTGTTGATGGATCTTTGAAACTTGAGCATAAACATCTAGAGGTCAAAGGATGAACCCATATCCTACATATGCCGAGGAATTTACAAGTGAAGTGGATTAGCTATATTCTAAGTCATGTTCATAATGGTTAGTTATGCTTAGAACAACCTATGTTGATCATGAAGAAAATGATTCATAAGATTATGGGTCTCCCTATGCTAAACAAGGCCAAAACAACCAAAACCTAAGGTTGGAAAGAACTTCAAAAGGAAACCCTAGATGAGTGGGATGGTAGAGGATTGAAATTCAGTACTATATCTAACATGGAGCTTAGGTTTGGAATTCACATCATTGCACATAACATATATATAGCTCTAATCATTTGAATAGTATGTCGTGTGAGGCCATAGATTTGGCATACAAAGTTGTGAAGAAGAACATAGAATTTGATTTGTTAGATTTATTATTGAAATGGATAAACAAAAACATAGACAGCATGAGGACATCAAAGAACAACCCCTATAAATTTGGTTCTTTGCTAACCTATCCTTTCTTTTATGTTTAAAATTTTTTCCCATCCAAAGGTTCAGTTGTATGGAGGAAAGATACTCCCATTTTGTATTAGATTAATGAATTCATTTTAGAAATGGGTGAAAATTTTGAAAGTATTATGGATAACTATTTTGAAACTTTCAAGGAGAAGATGAACAACAGGTTCTAGATTCCTCCCAAATTAGTTGAAGATTATAAAGTTGATGTATGCTTCATGGTTGATTGTGATAAAGTTTATATCTGGGTAGTCAGGCCTAGAGTTGCATGGGTGAAACCGCTTCCATATTAGGTTAACATTGATGAGACAAAAGACATTATTGAAGCTCTAGTCAATGAGCCAGTAGATCCAAAGCTACCTATGTTTGGAACCTATGATGATGCTAAGGCCAAAATAGAGGTTGAAATCAAGCTACTCAGGTAGTAAACAAAGGCAAGAGGAAGATAGTGAAGTTGAAAACTGTTAGTGCCCCTTTTATGCTTATCGAGGGAAAAGGAGAGGATGAAGAAGAGTCTAAAGAAGAAGAGTAGGAATCAGAGAAGGAAGAAGAGCCTATAAGAAAGAAGGGCAAGGTGATTATCACCGAGCCATCCAAAACCTCTACAATTGTTTTTACAAGAAGGTCCAAGAAGAAAGGAGATAGTGAAGTTGTGCTTGTTAAACCTCCTCCCACCTTTTAGGAAAGACTTAACCAATTAAGAGTAGTTGTTGGGATCAACAACTTCAAAGAACTTAAGTATGAAACCAGGACTCCAGCTAAACAAAAGGAGATTGAAGATATGATCATGGACAAGTTAGGAAGATGGAAATTCTCTCTTGATCAATTTTCTTCACAAATCCCTATAGTTGTTTTAGAAAAGGTCAAGGTTAGATGGGAAGCAACTATGTAGATAGCCAAAGACATATTTGAGCAATCTTTGAGAAAGTTACTACCTAATCTTACTAATATAGAAGTTAAGAAAGCAATAAAGAAGAATCAAAAGAAAATGATGATGAGATTTCATACTTGTCTGATTTTGGTCAAGGAAATTGAGCATGTAGTCAAGGATTCTACATCTATGTGGGAAATGTTTATCATTTGCATAAACCTAGTGGAGATCTAGTTGAAATAAAAGATGATGATGATGATGACAGTGAAAATGATGAAGAAGATAACACACCTTGTGTCACTTTTGATGTTGAGGACTATCAAGCACTGAAGGATGATGAAGAAGAGAAAGAGGAAGAAGCTGATGCAGAAGATAAGGAAGGAGATGAAGAAAATGATCCAGGAAGGATAGTTGCATAGGTAATAACCTCCCTTCCTCACTCTCCACCAAAGACTGCTACATCCTCTAGCTTGGAGATAGCTTTAGCAAGTGTGATTGCAACATCAACTAATACATCATTAGTTCAATCACTATTCTCTCTCTCTCAACTCCATGCATCACTAATGGAACTATCTACCACTTCATCTGCTAAGTTGTAGACCTCCTCTTCTTCAACCACCAAGTTAGGAACTTCATTAGAAACATGTACAATAAGTTCAATATCCTATTCTATAGTTTTAACTACTACAACTTTTCTTGCACCAATTTTTGTTCTTGTAAGTTCTTATGTTGCAAGTACTTCAGTAAGAACTCCACCTATTACTGCTTTAGTTTTGGATAGTATAGTAGTTTTGGATTCTTTTAGTACTCCTACAAGTATTTCCTTAGTTGGTCCTATTCAATTTTTTACAACTAATCCAACCATCTCTAGAATTGTTTATGTTCCTAAGCCCAAGGAAATAATGACAAAAGTAGAACCAAGGACACACCTAAAACTTCTGCTTACTAGAAAGGAAATTGATGATGATATTGACTTGGAAAAAGAGATTGTAATTCCAAAGATAGATCTTGATACAACTATAGCTAATAAAATGAGATTGGTCAACTAGCTTTTGGAACAGAACGCAATGCAAAAGCAATTAAGAGATGAAAGGGATAGGGAATTCTAAATTATTGAAAGTGCAAAGAATATTTTGATAGAGGCTATATGCATGGATGTTGATTATAATCAACATATTTTTTTGTAGCTAGAGGGGAAAGTGCAAAATTTTAATGAGGATTCTATGAGACAAGAAAAGTTAATTGAAAAGGAAAAGAAAAAGTTTAATAATAAAGTGCTTGAGCACATTGCTCAACACATTGCCATAAATCAGGTAGAACTATCCTCCATTTTGGCTAACATTGAAGATTCTTTTACAAATGTAACATCACTTTTTTCCAAGCTATGTGATGTTACTAGGTTCACTAAGGAGGTAAAAGAGAAATTGTATAAGATTGATGAAGATATGAAGGCTAGTGTTCAAAGGTTACAACTTGGCCCCAACTCAAGCTCAACACATCACAATAAGGTGAGATTTCTATCAGTTATGCAGACTGAAATACTAAGAGAGGAAGCAAGGATCAAATCCACATTGATATACATCCAAAACATGATCCTTCCAATCATTGACACAATGCAAAATTATATTGCATATTTGAAGTCATTGGTCTAGGATAACAATTTTTCAATTGCAGACCACATGATACAGCTCTCAGCAAAGGTTCAAGAAGAACTCCATACCTATAAAATTTTACAAGAGAAATAGAATAAGACATTAGCTCTTATTCTCAAGGTAAATTATGTGTTTCTCTGACATTTTGGTATCTCTATATGAATATAATTTATAACTCTTTGGCATTACTATCAAAAAGGGGGAGTAAGAGACATTTTGTGAAAATAATACATTGATATATGTACAAATTAAAAGAGAGAGAGACTATGTATATACTATGTCTTGTGTATGGGGGAGATATGTGAAAATGTATATATAGCATCTTTACAAAGATTAATTTTGAAAAAATAAAAAATCAGTAAGTCAGTGTACATAAGTTTTTGGCTTATAAGTGTTTTTTTCACTAATGCCAAAGGGGGAGATTGTTGGCATTAATTTATATTTTTCATTAGTAACAACACGTATTCAATTCTATATGGTTACCAAGCTCATTACTCAATTCATAGTTCACACCAAGCATTTCAAAAGCTACCGAGTGAAAGCAGATAGTGTGTAGTCCAACAGTTATCACTGAGCAGATTGTGGTCACCAAGCTTCACAGTGCCTACTAAGTCATTAATTTTTGTGATATGAAGTCAAGTGTCTACTGAGTAATGGATGTGTTCAGTTTTAGTTTCCACCAAGTTACACTATATCTACTGAGTCTCCAATGGTTACTAAGTCTCCAATGGTTACTGAGTTTGAAGCTTCATTGTGTGGTTAGTATAGACCAAGCCTCTACTCATACTGAGTACATGATGATGCCAAGTAATGTAGTGGATGCTGAGTATCAAAAGGTCACCAAGTCAACTATTCAGAACATGAGCTTCTACTATTTGGCTGACTCAATAATATTTTGTTTACTTGTGTTTTAGCTGACCTTGTAATTGAAAATATTGGAATGGTATATATATGTGATGTTTTGTATCATACCAATGCATCATTAGGAGAAGAAGTATGACGTAATGTTTTGAGAAGAGTGAATGTGAATCAGTAGCAGAGTAGAGTAAGGAATTCAACAAGGTCAATTAAGGAGCAGTAAAATTATATCAATCATGAGAGGTGATCTGTACTTCAAGGATCTAATTAGGAATCAAGTTGTAAGTCAGATCTACTATTTCATCCTAATAGCTGAATCAATTTCTAAATCCTTTAATAGGGTAGACTTAACAGTCTTTCTTCAAATCTCTTAACAAAGTGCATATTTCATTGTATGTTTGTAAAACCTCTAACAAGGTGGATCTAGCAATCCAAATTGCTCTTAACAGGGAAAATCATCAAAAGTGGTCAATGTAAGCCTTAATAGGCCAACTTTATATTGCAATAGTGAAGTTTTATGGGTATCATCCCCACCCCAATTTTACTTTCTATTTGAAAGGTTTCTAGGTCACCAAATTCTGTGTTCATGTGTCATGAATGTTTATCTTTCAGTTTCTTATGCATGCAGTAAAGTAGATCAATTAATGGTGAATTATTTATATTGTTAGTGCTGTATTTATGAAATTTTTGAGGTTACTGATTCACCCCTCCCCTCTTAGTAACCTAGCTAGTCTTGATTATTTCCAATAATAGATATGCTCTCTCTCAAGCCATGCATGACATTAAAACTAAAGAGTGAATCTAGAGTATATAAGCTAAATTTAAAATTAAACATTAAAACTTGTTGCTATATCTACACCTAGATTAAAATGTGCAAGTCATCCACAAGCTAGGTCAAAGAAAATTATTTTTATCATTTCTTAGAAAATGTATATATTTGATTACTATCTTAATTCCTTTATCCAAGTTACTTTTCTTTCACTATATTTTTCTTCTAAAAGATGGTTATTTTACTATTCTTAAAAAATATTGCAACTCAACATGATTTACCTATAATATTAGAGTGAGGTGGTGCATGTGACTAGGGTTTTAAACAATGTGCAATATAGCAATGGCTACGGTGGATAATAAGAAGATATAGAGCCAAATGCATGTAAGGCCCCCTCGGACCTACCTCTTGGTGACTTGTTGTGTTTTGTAGAAAACTATGGGTAGATTTAGATGCAAAGAGGGGGTTTCAGTTGAAATTACCCTCTGGGTTCTTTGGGCCACGGGATGTCCTTTTCTCTAGTGCATTTTTTTGTAGAGCAAGTTCCAATCTCGATGTTGGTGGGTTTCCCTCAAGATAGTGGGTGGTCACCCTTAGTAGTGGCCTCTCTATCTGCTAGCTTGGGACACTAGTTTTATACTTCTCCATGATGTGTTGAGGGGTATTTTTTTGTTGGGTTGTCTAGATCTAGGGGGGCTATGTTGTTTTATTGGTTGGCAGTTTTTGGTATCTTCATTTTTCCTTTTTTAACGATTTTATTGAGACTTTTTGGTGTTCCCCTTGAATAGTGAGGAACCTTCCTTAAAGGTGTTTTCTCTTATGGGAAGCCTAATATTTGTCCCTTCTTCATATGCCCTAGGGTGTTTCTCTTTTGGGTTTGCTAGATTTGGGGACTCAATGGTGTGTTAGTGGTTGGTAGTTATGGATCTCTCCATTCTACCTTCTTATCAAGCTTTGATACTTCTTTCATGGTTTTTCAAGTGTATATTTCCCAATTTGTTAAGTCGGCTCTATTTGTTGGTCTTCTCTTTACCTACCAAGTGGTTTTTATTTCTATAGAGGTGAAGTCTCACCTTTTGTTTCAAAGGCACTATGGCTAGGTTTTGGTTCTAGGACTAGTTCATGTTGTCTATTATGCACACAACTCTTATTCAAGTGGATATATCATCTATTGAGGTGGTGATATGTTGCATTGGTGTTTTTGATAGTGGGTTGAATGGTGTAGGAGCACCTAGTCAAAGCTCTGCTAAGTCAATTAAGTTGTCAACAATCTAAAAACTATAATCTTTTTGTACTAGATCTTCAATTAAAATCATCTCTCATTGCACAACCTCTAGATGAGGTATCAACATTGACTGTGTAGAGATCAATTTGGCTTTCATTTAGCTATCTACTACATTTATGTTAGCCAACCTTCCTTGTGAGAACATTAATTTATTATAGTACATTGAGCTTGATTCAGTTAACTAAGAGGCAGAACTACCTGATTGCTTCATATTAGTCTGAATCATCTATATGTTTTCCTAAAATTCATTTGTGAATCTTGGCACATCAAAAAGTATGATCTATAAATCTTATAATTTCTTTACAATTTCCTCTATATTATTTAGAAGTGCCTTCAACTCAATTGTTCAAATTACAATAATAGTAGAAACTTTCTCCAATGCTCTATTCTCAAATTTATTCTTAGACTAGGCCGTAAGTTTTTCATTTTCCTCAATATCTTTAGTGTTGAACTTTTCAACAATTTGTACCAACTAAGAGATAATGGGAGGCTTCTCATCAATGGTCTAAATGTTAAAGGCATCAAAAAATATGTCTTTGATGTCATGTAATACTTGTTTATGTTATTGTGCATTCCTCATCTCTTCTGTCTTCTTCTTCTTTGCTAATATGTCATGTAAGGTTATAGTTTGCTCAAAAGTGAGATTATCTAGATCCCATTTAGGCATATCAATTACTTCATCTAGACTAATAGAATTATCTAGAGATTTTTCCTTTATTTTTCTTGGGAGTTTTGTTTCTCGACACTACTAGAGTAAGAGTAGGTGATGGGATGTCACCACTTAATCATGTTTGAACATCAATGATTGGAAAAATAATAGTAGAACTTGACATTACATCCTCATTTATTGTTTCATCTTTTCTAGTCTTCTTATCGCCCTCCTCTTGAGGTCTTGAAAAATGTGGTCCTTCTTGACCTACAGTATAAATTTATACATTTGTGTCATTAACTAGTTCCTCTTTCTCTTTCTTCTCCCTATCTTATTCTTTGGCTTTTGATGTCTTCATTTGTTCATCAACAGGAGTGTCAGGTGTGGTGGCATGAGTACAGGATATGTTGACTTGTGGGCTTAGCTCACCTAAACTTTCTTGATCACTTTCATCATCCTAAATAGTCAATGTTGCTACTTCTTTCTCATGTTCAACTCCTTGAATGGATAACCCAAAAATTCTCTTCCATAACAACTCATTTTTGTGTACAACAACCTCAATCTTATTTTGTAGAATCGTGAATTTTTTGAATTTAGGAATGAATGGGTTCCTATGATTCTCCAAAAATGTTGTGGTTTATTTATTTGATAATTTAGGGATAATATTGGCCAATGTGTCTTCTCTTATTTTTTTCTCTAATTTTGATGCCTTTTTCCATATTCTATCTAGTCTACTACACAAATCACTTAGAATCTTAGTTTACCAATTCAGTAGGGGTGAGCTTATTGTTATCCATCATATATGTTATGGCCTCCTATACCTTGGATCAATCAAAATTTCTCAAAATATCATACTTCACATATTTGAAACTTGATAACCCTACATAGCTTCTCATGTTGGTACATACCCTACTAGTATTTCTTGTTTTTGTAGGTACAATGACTCAACGATGTCAATTTTCATCAAACTCAATCTTCTTTGCATCTTCCTCTTTAGTATTTTTCAACTTTACTAGCCTTTTCATATTTATCTAGCCTTTAGTGTCTGACACTTCCCTTTTCTCTGTACGTGTGTTGCTAGGTTTGGTGATTTTAACCACTCCTTTCTTGAGTGATGGCTCGACACATACTTTTTATATTTCCCTAGTCCTTGGTCTTTGTGGTGTAGGAGGAGAGAGGGCTTAGATGTTGACTTCTTTGTAACCTTTGTCACCTTAGGCCTTGTGGTTTTCACTATTTTAGCCTTCTTTGCTAGTGGGCTTACCAGAGCTAGGGATTTACCCTTTTTCTATGTACTTTCTTACTCTTCCTCATCACCACTATCATTTTATTCATCCTCTCCAATAACTTGAGTTAAATTCAAAGGTTATTTTCTTTTTCCTTGTGTTCCTAGTTTCTCTTCTAGGTCTTCAATCAGTTTCTTTATCTTCTTATCTATGGAAGGAATTTTGATATCAACTATGATTCTAGACATTGCTTCCTCAAACTTGCCAAAGGGATCTACATTTGCATCAATTTTTTCCTTAAGTAGTGCATCAATATTTGCACTCACATCATCACCTTCAACTTCATAACCAAAAGGTGTAAGCCATACTTTCCTAGGCTTAACTGCCTATACAAATGTATTATTTGTGTCTACTAGAAAACATACATCATTATAATGCTTTATCCCTAATGATGTTGGGATCCTTAGTCTTTTTCTCATTTTCTATTTGAATTCCTTGAAATACTTATTTCATAAAATTTTCAAAATTTTCTCCCACCTATCTTAGACAAATATGTGAGAAATAACCATTCACCTATTAAAATCATTGAAGATAAAAGTGTTAGAGTCATGAAAATAAGTAGTTTGAAGAACCTTGGATATTTAATTACTAAATTTGAACCTAGAACTATGAAAATTGTACTTGAGAATGAGGATTGGATAAATGAAATGAATGAAGAGATTCATTGATTGAGAAAAAAAACACAGAATTTTTGTACCAAGACCTACTAATAAGAATGTGATTGGAATAAAGTGGTTTTTTAGAAAAAAAATAATTGAATGAAAATGGTAAAGTTGTGAGGAACAAGGTAAGACTAGTTTGCAAAGGATATGCTCAAGAAGAGGGAATTGAGTATGGTGAGACTTTTGCCTTTGTTGCAAGATTGGAAGGAGTCAGAATATTGTTGGCATATGCTACTTATAAGATATTCAAAGTGCATCAAATGAATGTCAAATCTACATTTTTAAATGGAATACTTGAAGATGAATTCTATATAGAAGAACCAAAAGGATTTTTTAAAACTATTCAAAGAGACATGGTCTATAATTTGAACAAAACATTTTATGGACTTAAGAAAGAATTGAGAGCTTGGTATGAAAGGTTAAATTCATACTTGATTAATATTGGATTTCCATTAACTAGTGAAAATAGTAATCTATACTTGAAGAGAAAAATTGAAAACATGGTATTGATTGCAAAAAAAATTATTGATGATATTATATTTGGTGGTAAATATTTTCTATGTAAAGCATGTGTTGATCAAATGAGTAAAGAGTTTGAAATGTCTATGTTTGGTGAGATCAAATTTTTCATTGGCTTACAATTTCATCAAACAAAGAATGGTATATTTGCAAATCAATCTAAGTTCATAAAGGATATTTGGAAAACTTTTGAGATGGATGAGTCAAGGCCAGTCAATAGACCTATGGTGACTAGAGTCAAATTATCAAAGAAGGATGGTATAGCTAAGGTAAATGAGCCATGGTACAAATCTATGATAGGTAAATTATAGTATGCTATGCATAGTAGGTCCTAGATATTTCATATGAAATTGGAATTGTTGTAAGGTTTTCCTCTAATCCTAATAAAACACACATGACTATTGTTAAGAGGATATTCAGATATCTTAAAGGGACTAAAGATTTTGGACTTTGGTAAGGGAAAGATGGTGATTTTGAACTAAAGGTTTACACCAATGCTGATTGGGATTGTAATGTGGATGATAGAAAGAATACTATTAGTGGAGCTTATTTCTTAGGAGAAAGATTAATAACATGGTTAAGCAAGAAATAGAGTTACATTTCACAATATACTATTAAAGATGATTATGTTTTCATTGTAAGTAAATATTCTAATATTGTGTGGATTAAGCAATTATTGGAAGGATGCAATAAGAAGTTTTTGATCCTTCTACTATCTATTGTGACAACACTAGTGCATTAAATATATCAAAGAATCAAGTGATTCATGCTAAAACCAAGCATACATCTATCAAGTATCACTACTAGAGAGAACAAGTACAAGAAAAGCAAGCAAGGCTTGAATATGTGAAGTATAAAGAGAAAATTGTGGATATATTCACAAAGAAATTTTCTAAGGATGGCGTTGAGTATCTAAGAGGTAAGTTAGGGGTGCTTCCCCTATCCAAGATTCACTAAGTGAATATGCATGTTGCATTAATCTATGAATGATCAGGCATATCTTTTTGGAGTTCATAGAAGAGTACACTTTAGGAGCAAGTCTAAAGTAGTGAAAATATTTATAATGAAACTAATACAAATAGTACATGCAAGGTACAAGGTTTGATAATTTTTATATTAGGACTTATAGAAACATTTGCAATTATGGTGAAAGGGGGGGAGAATGACTAAAGGGAGAGAAAATCTATAGAGAATGAGATGATTATGCAAGGGTGAGATAATGATAGAACAAAAGAATTAGAAAAATGAAGTATACCCAAAGGGGGAGAAATGTTGAAGGTGGAGCTAATATAGCTACAAACTAAATACACCTAATGCATAACTTGAATGATATCAAAGAGATGAAAATTTGTATTTTTATCAATGCATACTTTTTATTATCATATGTGTAATATTTTGCAATGTAAAATCTTATGTTATGTGTTGCCATCAATGCCAAAGGAGGAGATTATTAGCCCAAAATGATAATATAACTAAGAATTTTACTATTGTATGTAAAAGAGTCATAATAGTTGTTATGTTGTCATTGATGTCAAGCTTTAGTTGATTAGACATTATGCCAATTTAGTAGAGTGTCATATCATTTGATTAATGAAATGGCTTTGATTGATGAAGAGGATTTGAAGAAAGTATGATGATGATAGGGTTTTCATGTATTGGTATTCAATAAACACTTGAATGACTCATACCCTCATAATGTAATATTGATTTGTTGGCTAGTGAGTCAATACAAGAAGTAGTACAATATTTTTTAAGCTACCAAAGTATTAACTGAGTGCCTGGCAAAGAAAAGATGGAGTTTAGTGTTAACTAAGTGATTTTAGTATTAATTGAGTGTAGTTTTACCCAAGTTAAATTTGTAATTCCTATTGAGTATGAGCTGGAAGAAGAAGTTAAGAAAGATGAGATCTGAGGCCAACTTGTGATAAAAATAAAGAGTGTTTGAGAAGTTTAAAGGGTAAAGTCATAGTTTATTACAAGATCTACAACTAGATAAATATAATGAAGATCTTATGGAGAATACAAAAGCAAGATAAGGATGAGAAAAAAGTTCAATAAATTTATATTTTCTAAGTGTCTAAATTCAATGAATTTGAAATCTAGTAATGTGTTTAAGTGAAAAAAAGCTAGAAAGATACATAAGTCTGAAGTTAAATATTTAAGGAGATGATTGAGACCATTTTTTTTTATTGTTGAACAATATTGTTAAGTTGATGATTGTGAAAAGTAAAGAAAGAGGAAGAATGAGAAAGGTTAATCAAGTAGAATAGAGGAAGGAAGATCAAAAAGAGGAAGTGCAAGTTAAAAGAGAAAGAGTGTGATTAGCTAAACAAAGATTAGAAGAAGATGATTATGCATAATAGAGATCCGATAAAACAAAGATAGAGCTAAACCTAAATAGCTCATTTGATTGTTACTTTCTCACTATTGTAGTAGAAAATATCTTAACTAAGTAGACCTAACAAGTCTATGAAATCCTATATGGTACATTGATTAGTGATTTTTGTAAGTCCTTTAAAGTAGGCCACTCTTTAGAAATGTTAAGTGATAAGGTCTAGATGATATTTGATTAAAATTCTCTAACTAGATCACACTAAAAATGTGTATGTAAACCTTTTACAAGCTTCACTCCTAGCAGATCTCACTTCAGAAGAATGGATTATTTGGGTTTCTAGTCCAAGGTGGTTTTTCCATTTATGAGGTTTCCATGTTAAAATTATGTGTTTATTTTTATAATTTCTTATGTGTTGCAAATTTTATTTCATGTTTTATGTTTTATGTTATAACTTGGTATAAGCTAAATCGTTATTATGATAATTGGTATAGTAATAAATAGTGAGATAATAGTTTGAAGATAAATATTTATAGTGAAAGTTGAGATATTGAATGTAGTTACTAAGTTAGTGCAATTAATTTTTTTAAGTTTAATTTGGTACTAATTTTTTTTAATGCCTATGGGATAATTAGATATAACTGATTCAGCCCCAATTATGTAATAGATTTTGTCACCTAAACTTTGGTAACATTTTGAAGATTAGTGCAAAAAAATGTAGTAAGAAATCTACCTAATATTTTGAAGCCATCTAACATGGTATTCAAGGAATTTGTAAAATGGAAACATAGAAGAAGAACTCATTTCCAATTAATATATTTACTACATAAGTAAAATTGAAAATTGTTTAGATAGACTTATGTGGTCCTACAAGCACACCATCATTCTATGTGAAATGTATTTATTATTTTTGTTGATGATTTTACAAGAAAGATGTGGGTAGAATTTCTTAAAGAGAAGTCTAAATAATTTGAGAAATTCAAGTTATTCAAAAGTAGAGTAAATAATGAATCAAGATTAAAGATAAAATGCTTAAGATCATATGGAGGATGATAATGGAATTAAGAGACAACTTTTAGCTCCTAAGACACCACAAAAGACAAGGATAGCAAAAAGGAGGAATGGCTTAGTTAGTGAGGGAACTAGAATCATGATGCTAGAAGGTAATGTATCACATATCTATTAGAGAGAAGTAGTTAACACTACATTATACACAATGAATAGAGTATATATCAGACAAGGTAGAGGTAAGAGACCATATGAACTTTAGTTTGGACATACACCCACTATGAAAGACTTTGAAATATTTGGAAATAAATTTTATATTAAAATAATGGATGATATAGGAAATGTTAATCCTAGAAGAGATGAAATCATATTTCTTGGATATTCATTAAATAGCAAGCCATATCGATGTGTTAATTAGAGATTGAGAACTATTGCTAAAATAACTAATGTGAAAGTTGATGAGAAATTAAAAATTTAGGAAATAATACTTGATTATTATTCATATAAAGATGCCAATAATCACAGATCTAATAATCAAAATGTAGAGAAAGAACTATTTAATGAAATTTAGAATCATTTATAGGCGAAAAGAAAAATAAGGAATGCCAAGATATGTTGCAAGGAACCACCACATGAATTAGACCATTTGAAATGCAAACAAGGGAATAATGGCAAGGAATAAGGTAAGTGAAGATTTATGTTTGATATCAAAAGTTGAGACCAAGATTGTAGTTGAAGCATGTAAAGATGAATTTTGGATAAAGGCTATCAAAGAAGAACATGATTAGATTAAAAAGAATAAGATGTGGCAATTATCCCTTAGACCTAATGACAAGAAAATAATTGGCACAAAGTGGGTTTTCAAAAACAAGGTGAAATTATAAGAAGCAAAGCAAGGTTATTGTGAAATGGTTATTCACAACAAGAAGGAATTGATTTTGAGGAAACATTTTCCCATGTTGCTAGACTTGAAATATTATGAATATTTTTGTCATATGCATCTAACAAGAATATCAATGTATATTACATGGATGTTATGTCATCTTTTCTGAATGTAGAGCTTAAGGAATATGTTTACATTTAACAACCTGGATATTTTCCACTAAAAGAGGATAAAAAATATGGTTTGTAGACTAAGAAAAGGTTTGTATGGATTGAAGAAAACACCTAGAGCTTGGTATCTATAAATGGATAAATATTTTTGAAATATGGGATATATATTAAAATTTTAGAGTCTATTATCATTCATTGTGATAACATAAGTATAGTTAGTATATCAAATAATTTAGTGTTACATTCAAAGACTAAGCACATTGCAAAAAGATATCACTTTTTCAGAGAGAAGGTAGCAGAGAAGGAAATCATATTGGAGTATGTTAGTATTGGCAATTTGGCTAGGTAGATAACTTGGAGTTGATATGAAGTGAGAAAAGTATGAAGATACAATTTTGGCAGTTAGACTTAGAAAATTGTCTAAGTATCGTGTAGTTTATCTAGTAGTACATTTAGAGTTTTGATTCCAGTGCAATTAATAGAGGTATTATTAGCATGTGTGCACTAAGGTACAAGAAGGATAGACTATAAGGATACTATAGGTAAGAGCACGAGGCAATATAGACAGTATGAACTAAGTTATTATAGTTTTTCTAGTTCCAGTAAAGGTTAGTATTAGAAATGTGTGGTTATATGAATGGAATTTGATATGATTGTGATATCTATGCTATTGTTTTGTAATGCAAACTTTGATGGTAAAATAATAAAAGGTAAAATATGTGAAGTTGATACAACGAGCTACAAAAGTCATATCAGAGATTGAAGATATCAGTAGTTGTAAAGAGGTTTTTGTATCTACTCCATTGTATAATGTATATCATTGTATATTAAATGTTTGGGCATTGGTCTCAACTTGCATACATTCTATAATTGTAATATCAACTCATAGTAGGGTTGAGGCTTCTAACAAGGACCAAGATATCATTCGAATGTAATAGACTCCTAACATTGTCAGTATCTTTCACAAGATATTTTTAATTAGTGGATCATTTTGTGGGTACCATCCCCAAAAGAGTTTTCCCTTTACTAGGGTTTCCCTATCAAACAATATTTTTTATGATATCCATAATTGGGACAAAAAATTGAAATACTATGTTACCCCCAACCCCCAGTATTTGATATTTATTATTAGAGAATAGTTACTCAAAAAAGGCCTAGAAGCTTGAGTAATATCTCTATAGATATGGATCAATTACATAAGAACCTAGAAGAAGCCCTTGAACAACTTAATGTCCTTACATAAGAAAGAGATATTTTGAAGGATAAGTATGAAGATATTAAAAACTAGATTGAGAAAATTAAGGACAAGATAAAACATATTAGATCTAGGAAATATTCTAAAGATTGGATTAAGGATTTCAAAGAAGATTCAAGGATTAAGAAAGAAAATGAGATCCTAAAGCATGCACTAAAGATTACAAATATGAAGTTGAGTCTAAAGCATGAGGATAAGGAAATTGAATTAGATCTAAGAGAATGCATATTTGAAATTAAAACTTGCAAAGATGATATCTAAACTTGAATCATCAAAGTTGGAATATGTAGAACTTGAGAAGTATAATGTTATTGTAAAAGGAGAGCTAACAAAGTCTAAGCTACATCTTGAGAAGTTGTATTCTAGAAGTGAAACGCTTGATGAGAAGCTCCGTATGTAGAGACCTTCTTATGATAAGATTGATCTTGGATATTTTGAAGGAGAATCATGTAAGAAAGATGAGTTTACAAAGGAATTAGATATTGTGATCCAATAGTCTAATCATGAAAAAGAAGATCTGAACAAGGTTGAGTCAAATTAATCTAAGGATGTACCTAAGCAACATGAAGAAGTTGAATTTCCTAAAGAAGTAAGGAACCAATTTAGATGAAGATTTTATGCATGTAATGAATTTCGTCAAATGAAGAAGGACTGTATAGGTAAGCATTTTAAACTTATTTCCAATAATTGTTATAACTATCATTGTTTTGGTCATTAAGTTGTTGAATATAAGAAACCTAAATTTAATGATGATAATGGTAGAATATTTAGAAGTACAAACCATGCATCTAGTAGACCTATCAAATGAATTTTTTTTTAAGGAATAGTATCATGTTCTATAACTGCAAAAAATTTGGACATATATGTAGAGGATGTAGATTACAAATTAATCAATCAGGTCCAATATATAGAAACAATGTTGTAGCATGTCAAATTTGTAAAAACTTGGGTCATATAGCAAGATTTTGTAGGTTGAACAAGATGATAATGACAAACACCATGAGAAACAACATGAGAAACCCAAACTTTAGAAGGGATGTGAAGAATGTTAGAAGAAATGATAATAACAACAAGAGTTAGAGAGAAAATGTGAAAGAACTTGTAGGAAACCTTAATGAATCATTTTTTAAATATAAGGATCCAAAAAAATTATGTTTTGTTAGAAAATCAATCAAGTGATGCTCCTAAGAACATATTGAAGTCAATGATAGTTACCAACCAATCCCAATTAGATTGAGTAGTTCATTTCATTAATTAACATAAGGCAATTAGCATCAGAATATTGTTGAGACCCTTAAAGCTAGAATTGCACAATTAATAGGAGGTATAGAGTAGTGAAAGGAAGCTATGGTAAACAAGTTTTCTACTAAATAGAAATAGCTTTTTGTGACTATGTACTTGTACAATTATTGCAGAACTCAATTTGAAAGGAATTAAGGATCCAAATTGGATGTGTATATATCATTTTATTGTGTGAAGAGTTAATAAGTAACTTAATGAGAATTAAAGAGAAAATTGAAGTAGTCTAACAAAAATTTGAAGTGTGTGTAATAGAAACCCTAGTTCTATAGCATTCGAGGTATTTTATGATCTTATGAAGAATAAATTGCAAAATTGGGTTTAGTACTTTATCATTTGAGATGGATAAGAATATGATTCATAGTTTGGAGGACTTTCATAGACCTAACATAAAGATGAACCCCATTTAACCTTTGGAAGATGATCCCTTAACTACATTTTTGCAAACCTCAAATGGTATCTTACATCTAGAGGACACCATTAGTTATACCAGAAGCAAGTTTGAGACACTTGGTGAAAGTAAAATTTCAAAAGAATTTGACCATGTTTAGAAAGAAGAGATTTCATTTAAGGTATGTATTGAGCACCTAGGGAAGAATGACCTAGTTAGGTACCTATTTCAACATGAATTTGAAAGGGAGGAATGGACTAAGATCATTTTGAGCTAGATTAATAATGGGAAATTATGGATGAGTGACAATGAAGTTGAAATACTAGTTAACCTAGTTCATGGGGTCACTAGTTTGAGCAGTAAAGGATATATCCCATTGAATGAGAAGAATGTGAATAAAATAGTAATAGAGAACACCCAGTCAACCTACAATTGGAGAGGAATTGTTATCAGAAAAATAAAGAAAGATGATGTGAGCTTTGTCGACATAATTATGGTTGTAAAGATATGCTCTAGTTCCAGAAAAAATGACATTAAGGGCAAAACACACAGACAAATTCTTTTAAAATTAATAATAAATATTTAAATTCACTAAGTTTGATAAGTTAAAACAATTAGTTAAATAAATTAAACCAAATTAAATGAATTAAAGACCTAACACTTGATATACTTAGTTGCTCTCAAAACATTACATTCATATAATATTAGGAATCAACTTACAAGTTAACATATTTCACCATTAATTTAAATTCAAAACATAAATCAATAAAAGTATCTATTAAGCAATTGTCAATTAACATTATGAAGAATTGATTCCAATGACCATTTAAATAATATAAGCTAATTGTTCAACAAACTTGCAAATTAAAATAGTGTCTATCATGAAATCAATGAACTTTATTATATCCTAAATTTATGATCTACTAAAAGAATAGAAAACTATTAACATAAAAAAAATTAAAATAAACTAAATCCTACAAAAACAATTTATGTAAAATAAAACATATCAATCAACCTCCTAACAACTTAACTAAATTTCCATTAACTGAATTCTTACTGACATTAACCACAGTTCTAACATTTATTGATATTGAAATTTATATCACTAACCACCTTTTTATAATCAAATCCTAAACTAAATTTGATTGAAACCCTTTGAAAATTATCTTAATTAATATCCCAAAGGAATATAAAATTAAATACTATAACTTTATCTTTAAAAAAAAGATATTTTTATATCTCTAAACAATCAAACATACTAAAACAAAATTTAATTAAAACAAAAGAATTAATAAACAAATCCTAACCACTATTTTAATAGTACTCAATGAATCTAATACTAAAACTAAACTAAATTTAACATAAATTTAACTAACCTTAAACTATCACTAACTTAAATTTAACAATATATATATTTAACCCAAAGAATTACCACCACCCTATAGCTTCTAACTTAATATAACACTAGGACTTCACTAACAATTTAACCAACCCATCAAACAACTAATTTAAACCTATCCTATACTTACCTAGACTAACCCCTATACCATGTGACACATGTCACATCTCATGTTCCCAACACTTGGACACCTTCCAAGACATCTTCCACTTTGCCCAAGACAAAAAAAGCACAGGTTAAAAGGGATTATGGAAGAATGGTACACCAGGTCTGCAAGGGAGGTCATAAAGGTAAAAAGGAATGTTGGCCAAACACTCCTAAAATTTTTCAAACAAATCTTGCTCCCATCCCAAGAGCTAACAGGACTATAATGACAGTCTAACCATGGCACATGATCCCAAGTTGTTTCGTGGAGAGAATTCACATGGACATGGACAAGGTCTTTTTGGAAACAAGGACAAGCTACCATTTCCATTAATTTCTAGTTGACTTGGTAGCCCAAAAACATAAGTTGTAAAAAGAGCAAGAATATTTCAATCTGCCTCCAACTAGCATTTGCAGGTACCTCTAACACAAGGATTTGGATGTGTGGGAGCTTGATTTGCTTAAGAAATGAAGGAACCCCTAACCATGCCTAGGTAGGGTGAGTGGGGTGGAGTTAAGAACCAAGTGGAAGGGTGCTGTAATAAAGACTAAAAGCTTATTAGGCGAGTTCATAGCAAGGGATATCTACAACTAAATATTACCTTCAACCAACTTTATATAATTACATATATATATATAATTTGAATAAAAATTAAAAGAAAAAGAATCAATTGGAATATACTTTGTTGTCTCCCCAAGCATTAAATTTTGTCTCTCGTACAAATTCTAGAGAGCAAAAATGCTCTTGGGTGTGTACATTTTTTTTTAGTGTAGAATATTTTCTAGCATGCATAATTTCTCCAAGGCATATTTTTGTGTCTTAAGGATTTTTTTATACAAGGAGGTTTATATCTTCTTCCTCTTCAAATTGAATACACCAATTCTTTTGTTAACAAGAGGGTTGAATAAATTTTGTTTATCAATTATGTGAGGTTTGTTGTATCTCCCATTAAGCATGAGTCAAATTGAAAATTTCAACATAACAAAATTTCTTCCTTAACATAATTGAAACTTGAGAATTGCATAGTTCGAAAACATCAACATTTCAACTATTCTTCCACACACTTATACATGAATTGAAATAACACATGATACAATGGAAGGAGGTTTTCTCAATCCTTTCTCTCTATTTATTAACCTTGTTCAAGGCTCCATCAGGAAAGAACCAAAAAGAAAACCCAACGTCTTTTCCAAATACATCAAAATTTAAAATACATTTTTACATAATGTTACAATTCAATTGAATTCTCTTCTAGGTCTTTCACAAGAGGTCTTTTCCAATATCTTCAATGCATCAAGGAAATCATGGAAAAGACAAAAACTGACTCGGAGGTAAGACATCATATATGATGAACAGTTCAAGCATGCATTCCCAACCTATTTTTGCACAATAGGTTCAACAATGAACCAAACTAGGGGGGGAAGTGGATTTTCTCAATAGAAGACGTCAATCACCATACCATAACATAGCCCTTTTGGAAACTTCTATTCTTCTAAAAATTCCCTTTCGAGGCCAATATAACATGGGTTTTCATTCCTTCCCTTCTTCAAGAATTCAAATTTTATACAAGGTATGTGATGATAAGTAGGGGCCCATACACCCTACCCTCTTTCCCTCTTCTCACCATGAGAGGAGATTCTACACTACTGAGGTCCAACTAAGGCCCTTCCCCCATACTTGGCAACTTCTTCCCTATCCAAGGGTGAATAATGCCAAAAAAATCCCCATGAAATCCCCTCAAAGTTTCAAAGTAAAGCATAAGAATGACATTCAAGAACAAGTCAAGATCCCTCCCAAAACACCCTCAACACACATACAAGCAATACAAAGATCATCACAATGCTTTGTGCATGAATCAAGCATGAACAATAAGAAGAACATGATCAAAAGAGTGAAGAACCCTACCTTCACAAAATGTTATGGTAAAATGACCAATTGAGAAGAGCTTATCCTTCCTTTTCTTCAATCTTCAAACTTCTCTCTAAAAACTAGAGATTGGGTAACAACCCCAAAAATTCTCCAAAATGCCTCTAAATATGATCCTAACTCAACTAGACTTTGGGAAACCCCAAGGTGGAGTTTGAGTGACCAACTCATGAAGGAGACAAATCAATTTTCGCAATCAACCAAAAGTAGGGTTTTTGAGTGACCCTAAAAGTCAACCAAAGAGGCTAAGTGGGTGGAAGTACTCCCAACCCACACCCTTACCCCTAGGGTACTTAAATTTAATGTTTTTAGGCCTTAAAGACTTAATAGGATCAATTAAAAGCTAGGAGAATTTTAAGACTATATAACAACCTTCAAACAAGACAATGCAAATTAGCACAAATAGCAAGGGGTTCAATTTCATCTTTCCATTAGGTTTGCTGGCTAAATATCCTGCACACTCATTACACATATTAGTAGTTCAAGAAATCAGGTGCATATATCTAAATTACATATCAGGAAAATCATGTAAATTTAAAACATCCATCTTTCTATAATCAATTGTTTATCTCATTCTACTCATATTTTTGACCTTTAAAATTAAAAAATCAAAGTGTTAGTTCTGCATTCATTTGCTTCATCATTATACATGTTCATAAAGCATTCAATGATGAAATCAAATATCTGAAAGTAAAGCATCACACATCATAAAATAACATAATATTGTTTAGTGCATCAAATAATGTCCCAACATATCGAGTCATGAGTATCAAAACAATAATGTATCAACTATGCTACGATGGGTTGGGATGAGGCCTCACAAGTAGGATTTGTTCATGCAACTTACTTAATGTGTGTTGAGAAAAAAAAATTTAATTTGTGTAATATATTAAGATTCCAATTAGTAGAAAACTTGGAAAGGATAAAGAAATTCAAAAATGGTCAATTTAGGTTTCAATCCCTGTTTACTTATATGTTTTTCCACCTATTGAGAAAATTCCCATTTATTCCAAATTTTGAGATAATAAAAAATGATAAATGCAAAGTAACAGAGATAAATAATTTATACAAAAGATGTCCAATTGATAAGATTGAGAATAGTGTTGACCTAATTGTCAAGACATTCCAAAGAAAGATGACGTAGAGATTTAGAGTTCCACCATCTTTTGTAACTAAATACAAGTATGATATTTATTTTATGGTTGATACAAATTTGCATATATTGAGGTAATTGAACCTAAGATGTTATGTGTTCATCATCTCTAATATGAGACTACTAAAGATGAAATTAAGGGATACATGAAGGAAATTCTTAAGTCAAAGAAAGATGAAGAAATCATGTAGATGAATTATCAAGTGAAACTTGAAAATTATGCTAAGAATCAAAGTGGAAAGCACGTTGAAAATATCATGGAGAAAGTACAAATTACTCTTAAAGAGTCTACTGTAGTAAGGTAGAAAGTGGCATGCATGAAGAAAATTGGTCAGGAGAATATTATTTTTGTGTTACCATTTATGAAAGTAGGATGCTCACCATTAGTTCCATCATTAGCATGAGGAATTATAGTATCTAAACTAGTAGCTAAGGCATCTAGTATTCTATATGTAGCAGTTGTACTAGTGCAACCATAGGTCATGCTAGTTATTCAACCTATTAAACTGACCAAAGAAGAAAAAAAGAAGTCATCATAGTATAGGTGAAAAGAAAGTCTTCTAGGTTAGTAGAGGTAAAACAAGAACTAGCAAAGGAACCTAGATAGAAAATAATGAATCAAATGGTAGCTATACCTAGTAAGAGATAAAAAGTCTTGATGTCATTTGAAGAGAAAAATAAAATGAGAGGACATATTGATATCCCTGGGGTCATTGGACAAGAAGAGCCTGAAAAGAGTAAAACAAAAAGTGCAAGCAAGAGAAGACAACAATGGAAGCTTAAATTTGAGAAGAAATTTTTTTCAATCATTAGTGATGGTAATTTTATTCAATTAAGAACGTATTGTGATCAATACAGTAATTTTGATACATTTGAGTTAGAGAATGCAGTAATAAGGCATATGATCTTGAATAACAAGAAGTTCATTGACATATAAGGAATTATTCCCAAATACATGTATGAAATACTTGTGAACATAAATATGAGAGTTCAAGAAGAAGACAAGAAAATCATGGAAAATGTAATAAGGAAATTGTGTGAAGTAAAAAATCAAGAGAACCTAGAAAGCTTGATGAAAGGTCTTGAACCTTACTTAAGGAACAAGACGAGCTATATTGATTATGGGAGGAAATTATGAGGAAGTAAATAAAGTGTTGGATATATAATAGGGAAAGTGTGATACTAAGAGTGGGGGCTAAATAGGGATCTATAAAACTTTTTAATCTTCAAACATGAAACATATTTTATATTTCCACCATTAAACTTTATCTCAATATTACTAAAAATCACATCAACCATTTACTACAATAAATTATTATATTTAACATCTAATTACATGAATGAAATATCATAAACACATAACACATAGATTTGGTAATCTAGAAACCCTCCAAGGTGAAGATAAAATTGTAGTAGGGATGACACCCGCAAAATCTTCACTTCTACAGCAATAAAGTGTGCTTGTTAAGGCTACAATGTTTGATCACTTCTAATGGTCTTCTCTATGAGGGGTCTACCTTATTAAAGGATAAAATAACTACTAGGTTCTACCTTGATTAAAGGATTTTTGCATCACAATTAAATGAGTACTTTGTTAGGAGATTTACAAAATCCTGCTAAAGCTACTATGTTAAAATATTTAAACCCTGAAACACTTGTTATAATGTTTAGTATTTGATCCTTTGACTATATTTTCAATGCTTGATATCATATCTCCTCTATGCAATGTAATATCACCTTATTTTGAGAGATCTTTTTTATGTCTACTTGAAACTATTTACTACACTACTTGGTCTCTTCTCACTTTAACACTTTGATTCAGTTCCAAAACTTCACATGCAACCAAACTCCTCATCCATATACTCACACATGTGAACTAGGTCATAGACCCTCCTTAAATAACTATTTAGGTTAAGATTATATATTTAAATCAACAACCTAGATTCATTTGTTTTCCCACTTCGTCCTTGTGATTTTCAATTTGGTGGATTGGCTCACACAGGGATTGATGATCTTAAATTAGATGCGTAATCAATTTCTTGACTATCTCCTCAATCTTTAAAACATGATTCTATCTATATAAAATTGGTTAGCATAGGATTTGGTTTCACTCCAAACAAATATGTAAAACTATGTTGCTTGGCACTTATACCATACTAACACTCAACATAAACTATTGGATCATGTTGTCCCTTAGCCTTAACTATGATCAACATGAACTGAATTACGTAGCCTCTATTTCACTCAACATCAACTATTGTCCCTAATAAACTCAGAAATCACTAGGGTACTTGAAAATGACTAGCTTTCTTGCTAGTAACTACTACTTAGCACATAACTTTAAATATATATAATTATTCAATAGTTAGTTTGGCCTATATAGAATGACTCGGTCACAATGATGACCAAATAACCCTTTCTTGTGAATGACTAAGTATTTAACACTAATAGACAACATGAATTAGGGATCAACATAAAGAAATGGAGGAAACTATAGTGAAGATGATGGCATAACTTAATCCATCAAGTCCTTAGAAAACCATAAGTACAGAGGGAAGTATGGATTTAGGGGGAGCACTTCCTACTTATGTAATGACATCAACATCAGTCACAACAAAAGCTCCACTACTAGAAAAAGTTGTTACATCAATAAAAATGGATACATAAATGAAGGAGGTAGAAGAAAATAGAACACTAGGAGCACCAACATAAAAGGCCCCTCATATCATAGTTGCTATGGATACCATGAATATTAATAGCACAAGAATTACAATGGATACAATAGAAGATCCTTTCAAGGATTATGACCCCAATGTTGACAATTTGGTAAGTTATGCAAGCTCAAAAGATGAATACATGAACAATGAATATGAATAGAAGAAAAAGAAAAGGAAGAGGAGAAAAAGAATGATTATATGGCTACTTTAGTAGATGGAATTAATAAAATTGATAAGAATTTGCAAGGAAATTGGAAGGTAATTACACATGAAATATCTTGGATTATACCCCAATTCAAGTGTACTAAGACTAAGGTTAAAAAAACTATTTTCTAGCATGAGGATGACAAATTATTGGTCACTTATGTTGAAAGTGTAGAAACACCAAGTTCTTCAAGATCACCATTGGAATCAGTTTTAGCAACATTATCTAGAGATGATGATGAGGATGATCAAGTTGGCTTGGTATCATCTTTGAGAAAAAATATTGAAAAGACTAAAATAATGAAAAGTCTACAAGACACATTAGTGGAAGTGACAAAAAAGTTGGAAAGTTTTATATCAGCAATAGTCACTAAATCAAGCCCACAGATAAAAGAAAAAGAAGTGATCAAAGAATTTGATAATGAGTTCACTCAATTATCATAATTTGCAGCTACAAAGGCACAAGCCCTTCATGATGTTGAATTTTTGACAAAGGTTTGTGGAAGCATCAATGCAGACTTGAAGATTCTTGATTCAAGAAGCAAAGAGCTAATGAGGTGCTTGACAGAAGGAAAAGAAGTGTATGAAAAATAAGCCCTATCACATACATTATTCAAGGACATCTCAAATGAGTTTAAGGTCAAACTAGAAGATTTGAAGACTCTTTTCAATGAGAAAAAAAAGTCATAATGTACAACTTATTGACTAGGAGAGCATAATTAGAAAATTTCATGATGATGTTGGACTATTTAAACTAAAGAAATAAAGGATATTGAAAAAGATTTCATTATTGAGAGAGCACCTTACCTTAAGCATATATCATGTAGAGAGGCAATTTTTTGAATGCCTTTCAGCTAAGGCATCATATGGAAAAATTTCATATGCAGATTTGAATGTAGTATAGATTGCATCATATGGATTATGGCATTGATAAGTGTATTAGATGCAGTGAAGGACCAATGGGACATAGAGTTATCTATTTTGAAGAAAAACTTTGTAGATTGCATCCTACTAATATCCATTCAATAGGCATAAAGGTAGAACTTCTAATTTTGATTTGTATGTAGAATTTTGACTCATCTTTTTCATTGATTTCAAAGGGGGAGAGTTAAGTATGGAAAATTATATATGTAAAGGAGAGTAGTAAGGGATAGTTATGTATGGAAAATCGTATGTTTATGTAAGGGTGAGTATAATATATGTAATAATTTAATGAAAGAAGGGGTAATAATGTAATGAGGAGATATAAGAAAGAAAGATGGTGTAGATATAAATGATCCATATTTTGACATTTTCAAATTTTGTGATGCTCATGTAACAATTTTCACAAGTTTTGAAATTTTGATTTTTGGGACTTAGCCAATTTTCCCATATGTTTCCATAAATGCCAAGCGGGAGATTCTTCCTAATTTTCATAGGTGGATAAGTTGGAGTTTCATTTATGTCAACATTTAAGTCATATGAAGTGATAAAAGTATAAAGATATAGTTTTGGTAGCTAGAAAATTGTTTAAGTATCATGTAGTTTATTTGGCAGTATAGTTAGAGTTTTGATTGGTGCAATTCATAGAGGCATTATTGGCATGTGCCCACATAGATACAAGAAGTGAAAACTATGAGGATACTATATGTAAGAGTGCAAGGAAATATGGGCAATACTAATGGAGTAATGAGCTAACTGAATAGGACATAATTATGGAATTGGATATTTTATGTTAAGGAATTGTTTTGATTACCCAAAAAATTACTTGACTAATTAGGGATGAATCCTAGATGATAACCCTAAGTGGGAAAATTATGGTTTTTCATTTTTGCAAATGTGCAATGGCATGAAGGTTGACAGTACAGGTTATTATAAAATATTGTGGCATAAAGGATAGTTTTGGAAATGCAAAGTCATGGGAATGTGATGTGATGTGATTGTGATATCTATGATATTGTCTTGTAATGCAAATTTGATGGTAAAATAGTAAAAGGAAGAATATTTGAAGTTGATATGGTGAGATACAAAGGTCATATTAGATATTAAAGATATAATCAATTGTAAAGAGGTTTTTGTATATTGTATACAATTGTCTATTGCATTTTTGGGAAGTGGGATCAACTTGCATACATTTTGTAAGTGTAGTAACAACTTCTAACATGGTTCGGGCCTCTAAAAAGGCCTACTCCTCTAACAAGGACTAAGACACTATACGGATGTAATAGACTCCTAATAGGGTCAATAACTTTTGCAAGATACTTTTTATTAGTGGTTCATTTTGTTAGTACCATCCCCACCAAGGTTTTCCCTTAGCGAGGGTTTCTCTAGTTAACAAAATATGGTGTTATGTGTTGCAATATTTTATGGTTATGTTTAGTATTCATCTTAATCAATTTATTTATTTATTTAAGTTGTAAGATTGTTGATGATATCTATAATTGGGAAAAAATTGTGAAATAATGATGCAACACCCCCCCCCCCCCCCCCCAAAACACTTCTTAGTATTTCCTATTTCTAATAGCTAGAAAAAAGGGTTAGATAGAAAACTTATCTACAAAACATTTGGCTAAGGATACCTTGACCTTAGACACATATTTTTTATTATGACCCAACCTATTGGATTATTATAGAAATGTAAGATTCTTAGAGAGGGTTGTCAATCTATAACCACAAAAAACATTAACTCACAAACTAAATTTGCAATACACTTGTCCCCTTTTTCAACTTGGTAAACATATAAAATTAATCACAATACTTGTAAATGAGAATACTTTGTCAAATATAATGTTTCAAGAAAGCACAAACATAACTCATGAGATCATCACACATAACACAAGTATTTGGTCATGCAAAAACTATTGGTAAGAGCAAAAACCTGTTAGAAAGTAAATTCCACCAAGATAATTGGGGGGGATGAATTGGTTATGCAATCAAAAGAACCATTTTTAATCTTTATTAAATCTAAAACATGTAATCATAAAGTGCAATAATGATGGGAAGATTTCTATACACAATAACACCTAATTTTTTAACTAGGGAATCCCTTGATCAAAGGGAAAACCCTAGTGGGGATGGTACTCACAAAATGATGATCTAATATATAAAGAATTCTTCAAAGAGGATGGATCCTATTAGGAGTCAATGAAATACATTTAGTACATATCACTCCATGTTAGGAGACTTTGAATCCCTATGAGGATATTTGAACCCTATTATGAGTTGTGCCAACCCATATTAGGTGTTGTGGGAGTTAGAAGGACCCACTATCCAAAAATCTTTAGGAGCAAGACCATGGAGCTTACTTTCCAACTAATCTTTGTATTATTCTTTTGATAAAAATACCAAATGATCAACTATCCACTAGCACTCTCTGCCAAATGTAATGTTTGTTCTCATTTTCTATGCCTCTATTTCACCAAATGCTTCTCAGATCTCAAAACCATATCCACAAACTTGAGTCATATTAATCCCTTAGATAGCTTACTCACACGTAATCAAAATCATCACTATTTCCACTTTTCCCAAAATAACAAGGAAAACAACTTTCCTTTATACCAAATCCTTAAATTAATTCATTGAGCCTTCCTTGAGGTTTTCCCAATTTATAGTTACAATAGGACCTCACTAAGATAAAACAATACATGTTACATTACATCTTTTCATAATTACATAACATTGTCAACTCACGGTCTTTACAAATCTACACATGTACAACCTTAAACTTTTCATGCTCAACCATGTCATCAATGTGATGTCTTCTTTCTATGTCTAACTACATTTAACTAGATTCTATCCATGTTAGGAGATATAACCTTATTACCAAAAACCACTTCTCAAGAACTCTATCTATATAATATGTTCTATAAATCTCAAATAACTATCACCAATCTTCAACTTTCTTCATATGCTCTTAACCACATAATCAAGACACTTTCTAGAATATGTCCTCAACTGTGGTTGATCTCATCTTCAACCCTTGAACAATATAACCTCAAAAATTGTATGTTTCTCTATTAGTCTTCAATATGTTTACATTAATGACAAACACTATCATGAATGCAACTTACAATTAGACTAGAATTTTCCCACATTATCCATCAATGATAGGATACTCCCTCATAGGAATATCATCAACATTCATGCTAACAATTGCCCCTTTTGGCATTAATTGCAACATAGATGAAAAACATCTAAGTTCTAAGAATACCAAACATATGATTTTGTTGCAAATGCTCCTCTAGTATAGTCATATTCTTTTCAAATCCTATTGATCAATCAAATAAATCTCTCACACAAATATATCTTCCCCATTGATATACTTCCTTCAATTTTCATAAATATTTAAGTACACTTTCCTCCCATATTCAGAAACAACTCCCCCCCAAATATTTAAAGGATGTTTTCCAGGTACTTCTCTCCCCCATTGACATCAATAAAAAATGCATCATTATGTCAATCTATTGCAAAGATATCTCCATCAAAATCAAGTGTCTAAAGACATTATTAAATACCAACTACCAAGATTTTTTCCTAAATCAACTCAAATATAGATGCTCCATCATAGAGGAAGCATCTACTTTCATTGCAAATAAATAATAGTACTTTGTAGGTCACTCAACTAATGCAATCTCTACATTGTCTAATCCAAAGTAGGAAGGGGTATAACCCTAAGCATACCTCTCAAATACTCAAATGTATCCTTTGCCAAAGGATTTGTAAATATATTTGCAATCTTATCCTTTGTACTAATTTACTCCAATCTAATATCTTTCTCTACAACCTTCTCTCTCAAAACATGATACTTAATAGATATGTTTTTTCCTTAGAATGTAACATAGGATTCTTAAACATACTTACTATACTTGGATTATCATTAAATAAGGTAAAAATGGATGTCTGTAACAATGCATAAGAGATTCACCACTATTCATATATTTTGTTTTGTATTGTTTTAGAGGTGATATGGAATAAGTAATGAAAATTATTGAAATTAAACAAGATAAGGTACATACCTCGAAATAGTACCAATTTGTAGATTCATCTTTCAAATTTTCTACTTCACATGTTTCATATTTGGTTTTAAAACAACATTATGAGTAACAATCTTAGAATCGATGCCTGGCATATCCAAATATGTCCAAGCAAAACTATCTTTAAATCCAAGTAAAAGGGAACTTAATTGACCATGTTCATCCAGATTCAAATGTTTCCAAATTTTTATCATCTTCTTAGGATAATACTCATCCATTTGTATAAGAATAGTCTTAGTTATTTACAAATCACTTCAAATTAGAGGATCCATCAGTAAAGGAACAATATCTTAATTATCATGTTCCCCAAAATAAGCATATGTATTTAAACAAAAAGGCTTACATCATTTGTGATGGAACTTAAGTAAATCTTCATAAACTTAAAAATATTTCATTAAATTTTCATCCTTAGAAAAAATCCCAAGTTGGCACTTGATTCATGTTAATAAGTAGTGGGCTAACCAATTTCAAGTGACCACCACTTATATGATTAACATTAAGAGGAAAAGTTGATGGATCTTTAGGATTAAACCCTAATCCATACATATGATCACAAATTTCATTATCCAAAGGTACTTGTATACCTTTCTCATATTTACCACATCTTTTCTCATTAAATCATGATTTCTTAAGAAAATGATAACCATAACCATACCAATCAGCCATTTTAGATGGAGTCCAAGGAGTGGTATACAACACAATATTAGAACAATCAGGTTTTATCATTTCAATCATTTCATGTTCTAAAGTAGCAACAAAATTACTTTTTAGTTCCTTAGAAAGTTGAGAAGTTGAGAAATTGGAAATATAGATGGAGTAACTAGGGGGGGCACACGATGAATTAGTTACCACAAAAAAAAATCCACAGATCCCTTAGATGTTTGATAAAACTATTTGCTACTATCACTCAATAAACATACTAAAAATACTATAACTCTGTAAATGCAGTGTATGTTATACTTTAACATATCTTAAACATTCACAATGATTAACATGAAATCATAAAAGAAATAATATGAACACATGAGACACCATATTTAATGTGGAAACCCAATATGGGAAAAAACACCAAGTAACTGGCTACCAATTTTCACTCTTTTGAAGTGAGCCCTGTTAGGAGCCAACCTGATTAAAGGTTACAAAACACACTGTTAGGTGTGACCTTGTAAGAGGATTTAATCAACCTATTAGGAGTGGCCTTGTGAGAGGTCTTTAGAACAATTCAATGAACTTTCACCTTGTTAGAGGATTTATAATCGGTTGTTAAACCAACTCTGCTAAGAGACTTTAGAGTCATTGCTACAATGGTTAGAAAGTGACAATGAAATGACCTGAATGAGATGCAAATAAATTTCTAATTATAGATCTTTGTTCTACTTCACACTAGATCCTTCCTGATCGAATATAACTTTGTTTCTCCTCAAGAATATCTGACCATCCTTCAAATTTACTCACAATTTCCTCTTCACACAATTAATACAATTCCTTACTCTCTCATACACTTTAGAATTCTCAACTTGACCTTTCATATATACCATTCAGATTGTGAGGTCAACTCATTTACAACTTACAATTGCCAATAATCATTACCTCGGTTAGCTAGAATCAATACTTGAAATAATTAAACTTCATTTCTCAAATCAACTAAATCCTTCATTGGTTGCCCCAGCTTGGTAAACACTGATCCTGAGATGATTTCCTATGTTGACCAATAGAAGCTTGATTAACACTGTGAACTTGAAAAAATCCTTTGGAAACTAAGTGAACTCGATGAGCATTAACTTCTAACCAACTTTCCTTTATTAACTATGAGAGCTCGGTTAACACTGTTTTCTGGCACAATTCCTTCAACACCTGAGTGAGCTTGGTAGACACTGTCTTTGTAGAGTAATCTCTAGGAATGCTCAATAGACACAAAAAATTTCCTTTCTGACCAACTGAGCTTGGTAAGCACTGATAGATAGCTGATATGACATTTGTGTAACATCAAAGACAACACACAATTAGACAATTATATCCAACAATAACCCTCTTTGGCATTGATGGCAACACAACATGTCATAGCACAATGAAATTTTAAAATAAGTCTTTATGTAACAAAAAATTTCTCCCTCTTAGATTTTATGCCACAAACTTCTCTAATGCAGTAATCTCCCTTTATGAAGGAATTACATAGCTTCATCTCCAAACAACAAACTCTCCCTCGAACAAATTTTAGAAAGATATGATAGTAAACTCTCCCTCTTTGACAACACATGCCAAAGACAATACATACCAAATAAGTATCAATGTACCTTGATTACTAATTCATATACAATATTCCCTTGACTATGCTACATTAACTAATAGATCTTCAACTTGGTTCTTGTTGATGCATCACTAAAACACTATTTTAGTGAGCTTTAGATAGGCGAATGACCCCTAGCTTACCTCTTAGATACAAGAATGTATCCTTAGGTAATGTCTTGGTAAATATGTCTACAATCTATTCTTTTGTATGGACATATTCTAATCTAATTTCTTTTTCCTACACCAATTCTCTAACAAAGTGGTATTTTATAGCAATGTGCTTGGTTTTGGAATGCATCACTGGATTCTTTGATATGTTAATTGCATTTGTATTATCACAAAACATAACAACTAGTTATTTGATTTTAATCTTCATGCCTTCCAACAACTATTTAAACCAAACAATATTAGAACAATTTAGTATTGCTACAACATATTCTACTTCTATTGTAGATTGGGATGTGCAATTTTACTTTTTGCTTGTCCAAGATACCGACCTTTTTCCAAGAAAGAATGCTCCACCACTTGTACTCTTTCTCTCATCAATGTTTCCTACCCAATCAACATCAATAAACACTTTTAAGTCTAGATTTCCTCCAAATTTATACCATAAACCATAATCTTTGGTGCCTTTCAAGTATCTCAAGATTCTTTTGATTCACATCATATGATTTTCTCTAGGTTTTGTCAAGAATCTTGCTAATATACCGACTGCAAGAGCAATATTAGGTCTTGTATGAACTACATAATGTAATTTTTCAATGATTGATCTATATAAGGTCTAATCTACCTCTTTTGAGTCATCTTTGGTAAGCTTTAGTCCAGTAGACATGGGGGTTCCAACTAGTTTTGAATTTTCCATACACAACTTCTTGAGTATCTCCTTGATGTATTTAGACTAAGTGATGTAGATACCATTCTTGCTCTGTTGTATCTAAAGACCAACAAAGAACTTAATATCACCAAAAATAGACATTTCAAATTCTTTTTTCGTTTTCTCCAAAAATTATTTGCATAGATCATCATTCCCTGTAAAAAAAAGTATCATCCACAAATATTTCAGCCAAAAAAATATTGTTATTTTGTCCTTCCTTGATGTAGAAACTACTATTATCATTAATTCTCTGGAAGCCAATTTGAATAAGGTAGTTATGCCATCTCTCATACCATGCTCTAGGAGCTTGTTTCAGACTGTACAATAATTTTTTTAATTTGCAGACCATGTCCCTTTTGTCTGGATCAATAAAACCTTCATGTTGTTCAATCTAGACTTCTTCATCAAGAATACCATTGAGAAATGTAGATTTAACATCCATCTAATATACCTTAAATCCTTTATGTGTCACATATGCAAGTAAGGTCCTAACACCTTCCAATCTTGCAACAAGAGCAAAAGTCTCACCATAATCAATTCCATCTTCTTGAGAATAACCTTTACATACCAATCTAGCTTTGTTTCTTGATACTTTACCATCTTTATTCAATTATTCTTGAATACCCATTTTGTTCTAATCACATTTTTATCTTTAGGCCTAGGTACAAGAGTCTGGGTTTTGTTCTTCTCTATTTGCTCTATCTCTTCATTCATAGTATCAATCCAATTTTCATTTTCCAATGCATCTTTGACATTTCTAGGTTCAAAATCAGCAAGTAAACATGTACCTTTTAGCTTAATTCTTGTCATAGTA
This sequence comes from Cupressus sempervirens, assembly GCA_028749045.1. Classification (NCBI taxonomy): domain Eukaryota; kingdom Viridiplantae; phylum Streptophyta; class Pinopsida; order Cupressales; family Cupressaceae; genus Cupressus; species Cupressus sempervirens. Next base: position 400,127,335 of record CM053792.1, on the reverse strand, counting down.
CCTTTTGATTTGTCTCCAATAATCTAATCTGGTACATGATGCCTCCTGACATACTTGGACAATACAGGTTCTTTGCCTTTTGAATGAATTTCATTTTCATCCTCTTGGAATTCAACTTCAGGTTCTTGTTGCTTAGACTTGGTAAGCATTGGCTTGGTAGCTTTAGAATGTGACTTAGGTCCTTGTGACTCGGTTTCAACTTCTTGCAACTCAATGATTGAGGATGACTCAAGAGTAGAAGTTGCCTAATTGATAGATATCTCTGGCAATGTACCAAGTTCAATGTAAAGAAATCTCATGTAATCCTCTACTTCCTTTTTGCTTTCTTCTTCAATCCTTTCTACAAACTCATCAACTTTCACATGTGCACTTTCTATGATTTTATGAGTAGACAAATTCAAACATCTATATGCATTACTCTTGCAAGAATATCCTAAAAATATACCTTCATCACCTTTCACATCAAATTTTCCTTTTCTAGATTCTTTCAAGATGTAACAATTACTTCCAAATACTTTCAGGTAACTGAAATTAGGTTTATAGCCGTACCATAACTCATAGGGGCAATGAGTCCTTCTTCAACTGTACTCAATTTAAGGTATGAACTACAGTGATGATAGCTTCCTTATGGTATTTGATAGCAATGTTCTTTTCAATCATTAGAGTCCTTGCACAATCCACGATAGATCTATTCCTTCTTTCAACTATTCCATTTTGCTCAGGAGTTCTAGGAGCTAATACCTATCTTTTAATTCCTCTTTCAATGCAAAAGTTATTGAACTCATTGGAGATGAATTCACCACCTCCATCTGATCTTAATCATTTCAATGTATTCCCTATTTCCTTCTCTACTCTTGAGAAATACAATTTGAACTTCTCAAATGCTTCTGACTTCTCTCTTAGATACATAACAGTCATCATTCTAGAGTAGTCATCAACTAAAAGAATGAAGAACTTTTCTCCACTATGGCTCTTAGTATGCAAAATTTTCAAAATATCTTAACATTGAGGTTTTTTCTTTTAAAGCTAGTCTTTCCCATTTTACCAATTTGACAATTCTTGCATAGACCAACATCAGGTTTCTTCAAACTAGGAATGCCTCTTACTTTCTTGAATTTGCATATCTTCACCATGCTATAAAAATTTAAATGACATAAACTTTTGCACCATAACCAACTTTCTTCAACTTGATCAATAAAACATGAGCACTCACCAAGATCAAGATGAAACAAGTTACCTTTTATTTGTTTTCCTGATCCAATTAGTTTTCCTTTGTGATGCAGGAGCATCCAGAGGTATAAGGGCAATCTTGTGTCACCCAAAAAAATGTTCTTAGACTTAGTTTCTATTTCATGTCTTTTCATTTTTGGATACCCATTTGGCTCAAATAAAGGTTCCAACTCTCACAGTTCAACTATCAGTGTGCTAGAAAATCTCAAAATAATAGGAGCATGTAATTTGGCCATCATTTTGGTGACCTAGAAGGTGTGAATTGGCCAGATGAATGTAATTGTGATTTAGAGCATTCCATAAAAAGAATCAGGTCAAAAGGCCCAATGGTTTGAAAGTTATTGCAATTTTTTGGGTTTTGGAGACCTCCTAAGAATGCTTCAAAGTTAGGTTAGGGGCATTAAATGACATTGAAAAAGGTCAAAAAATGGGGGATGGGTGAAGCTTGTCCATTGGGCTATAGATCACTTTGAGAGCTTTCTAAAAATGTAAACGGTTCGTCAATCGGAGCTATGGTTCAAAAGTTATGCCTCCTAGAAGTTTGATTACCGTTTCTGGATTCTTCTAGATTTGCGCTGACTTCTACCATAGCTTCCGAAACCTTCTATTTGGTCAGTGGATGTCTACTAGCACTTTCTAGAATGTACTCCTAGTCCTTAACTCTCTGGGGTCTATTTAAGGATATTTTTGGCATTGTAAAAGGTAGTTCGGAGTGGAGTTTGAGAGGAGGTACTGAAAGGAGAATTTATCTCCAGATTTGTGCTATTGTAAGCCCTTAGGGAATGTTTTCAATTTTATTTTCTCTATACTATTTGTACTAGCTTATTTTTTCAATTAATATAATTTCCCTTTTCTGTTGTGTCCATTATGTTCTTGGGTTGTGTCCCCATCACTTTGCCATCTAGCAGTCTTACCTCACCATGCATGAATTCCACCTTGAATCCAATGCTAATTAGTTGTGTCACAATAGATTATGTTTTAGTCCTTCAATCCAATAGGTATTACAATATACAAGTTCTTTGGTTAATGACATTTGATCTCTTCCTTTTATGCAACAAGGTTCATTTCCAAACCTTACACTACCACCATCATAGTCTTAAAAGTGTTCAAACTTTGTTTTATCACTAGTCATATGATGTGAACATCCACTATGTATGATCCATGTATCATTCTTTCTCACATGAGATATAAGTGCCATCTTATCTTCATCATCATCATCAGATTCATCTTTCATAGCAATGTAAACTATTTCATCTTCACTATTATCAAAATCCTTAGCCATAAAACATGTTTTCTTACCTTTTTCCTTGAATGATTTGAAATCCTTCTGGCCATTGCACTTGCAACCTTTCTTCTCATCTTTTCTTACTTTGTTTGGGCACTTGGCAGCAATATGACCAATTTCTTCACATGAAAAATAGATTAGGGGAACTTTACCTTTGTATTTTCCTCTGCTCTAGAATATTACCTTGTAAGTAGAGCTTCAACAACTTCAAGATCACTATCTGAACTTTCCTCTAATTCTTCTTCACTTTCTGACTAAGTGTCCTTTATTTTTTTTACTTTTTCTTTAAGTGAAAGCTTGGCCTCCAATGCAGAGTCAATATTCTTGGAAGCTAGAACATAATTGTCATAGTTATCTAGCTCAAATGCTATCAATCCTCCTACCAGGGTATCTAAAGTTATCTTATAATTTGTTTCACACCTTCTTGCTTGAATTGTAGGTACTCTAATTGCATAAATGGGAAGCAATGTTCTAAGAACTTTATTTAAAACTATTTCTTCCTTGATTTCTCCTCCAAAAGCTTTGATTGCACCAACACTTGCTTTGATCCTTTCAACATATTTAGCAATATTTTCATCCTCTCTCATTCTCATCTTATCAAATTTTCCTCTAAGGCTTTCTGCTTTGGCTCTCCTCACATTATCATCACCACCATAGATATCTTTCAGCTTGTTCCACATTTCAAAGGCAGTTGTGTAGTCCTTGATATCATCAAATTCTTCATAGCTAAGAGTAGATGCAATATCTATCATCATGGTGTTCTGAGTCTTTTTCTCAGCAATGTCACCAAAAGATAATGTACCAGAAGGAGTTGTATATTCTTCATCAAGGTATTTCAATCCTAAATCTCCAATGGAAGCTAGATGAAGTCTCATAAGACCTCACCATGCTGAAAAGTTATCTTTGTTAAGCCTTGGAATTTCTCTCTTGTAAGACATCATGATCTTTAGCTTAGGTCCTTAAAACCCTTCCTGCAAGCACTAAAATCTCTGATACCAATTTTTGGAAATATAGATGGAGTAATTGAGTGGGAAGGTGAATCAGTTACCACAAAAAAAATTCCATAGATCCCTTAGATGTGTAATAAAACTATTTTCTAGTGTTACTCATTGAACATACTAAAAATGTTGTAACTCGGTAAATGCAGTTATGTTGTACTTTAATAGATCTTAAATATTCATAGTGATTAACATGCAATAATAAAAGAAATAATATGAACACATGAGACACTAAATTTAACATGGAAACCCAATATGGTAAAAACCACCAAGTAACTAGCTGTTTATTTTCTCTCTTCTAAAGTGAGCCCTATTAGGAGCTAACCTGGTTAAAGATTACAAAACATGCTATTAGGTGTGACCTTGATAGAGGATTTAATCACCCTGTTAGGAGTGGCCTTGTAAGAGGTCTTTAGAACAATTTAATGG